>JXPZ01016479.1:862-14497 GCA_001014575.1 Themira minor
GTCGATGGGGTTATTTCCTTCCCTCGGTACGCTCGACTGGTGTGGCGTTCGAATGGTGGTGCTTTTATCGTGCTGCCAACAACCGACTCACAATCAATTGCCCAGTCATCCCTCCGCCAGTGGGCGTAAAGTAAATAAACGCTCAAGCAATGGAGACTTCCCACCGCCTGGCACTGCCGCCACAACCCAAACAATACGACGTACAGAAACTTTATCATTTTAAATTAAATTTTCAAAATGTAGAAATGTAAATGTATAACTTTACTTGCGTTGAATCATCTTCGCCAAAGAGTCTATGTCCAAGGAAACCCCTCCATTTCCTCATTCCCTTTATTTTTTTCTCATCACATTTTTTTGTCTTACAAAACGGAAGTTGGTATATTCCAAAAAAAAATAATTATAATTTTACGAACGGCCTAGTCGAGTCCGAAGGAACACTGCATTGAAATCTTTAATGGAGAGGCTATCCGAAACAATTTCCTAAGCTCTCCACACACCGTCAGGTGGCTTCGAAGGCAACACTTGAAAAGAAAACCGGTCGTCGGACATCGCTGGATCGAGTCAGATTGCCTGTATTGTTGCCAAAACGACCCTAGTTCGAGATTGCCGTCCGCGCCCCTGTTACTTCAGTAATGGAGCAAACAAACAAAATGGCAATTGCTTCGTGCTGTTGGGGTAGTGGGAGGTGGGCAAATTATCAGTTTAAAAAGGGTCAAAATGGAAAAAACGAAACAAAAAAGAAACACACGTAAACAAAAAGCAAATGAAAAAGGACAATGGAAACCGAAAAGCAAATTGTCTTTTTATTTTGCCCACTACAGTCGTCGTCTAGTTCCGTTCTGTTACTTAAGTTGGGTTTTTCTTACAGATAGAAGGGCCCCTCTGAAGACGGTCGGCCACTGCTTTAAAAAAGTGTAAGCTAAAGGAAATAACTGGAACGGATGGTAGCAACAAAGTAGAAACGCAGTTGAACAAAGAGCTGTAAAAACCAGTGCATTATAATCGGCCTAGCTTGTATGTGTACACAGAGCACAAATATTATCATATGGTTTCATAGTCGAATAGTTACTCTAAATGTCTAAAGGACTCTTAGGACACCTCAAACCGCAAAAATGTGTGTGTTTTCCTTTGTAGGCACGAGAGCCGGCCTGGGCGTATTGCGTAGCTTTGGCTCCATAACGTTACGAATGGGTCGCACAATCCCAAACGCCCGTCCATGGGCGGTAGCAAACTCCTAAGTACAAACAAAAAACGTTGAATTGAACATTCCATGAGGTACTGGAATGTTCGTTCGATGGTTGGCCCGACTGTCGTTCATAATGATTGATTGTCTTGAATTTTTTCAATTTATGAATTACTTCCTTCTTTAAGTTTGCCCCCCGAGAGGTTGAGAATATTTGTGAAGTAGCAAATAACACATACGAATGACTTCAGAAGCGCGTGTTAAAGCTTGTCGAATGGTGAAATGTAGCTTAGTGTGGTGTGGTGAAGCTGGTACGTGGAGTTTTTACATGCGTGGGCCATGGCCTTTCCGCTTGAATGTGTCACACATCGTCCACAAAGCGGTTGCGGTTTTCGATGTCGTGTGGTTCGGTAAACGATCGTTTTGTGCAGTCCCCCACCTCCAGAAACGCATGCGTGACTAACACAATGTTACTACAGCTGCAGGCGAGCAAACGAGCCAAATTTTCGAAATTACTATTTAATAATAAAATATATAAAAAACCGTTTGCGTTGCGAGCTGCTTAGAGCTGGGAAAAGGGTTAAATGCGAGTATTTGTCGCGTTGCGCGGGGATGGGCTGCGCTGCCTTGCGGTTATATATCAATTTTAGACGGCTGTTGTAAGAATCAATTTTTTCTTGTTTTTTATATTATTGTTTTTATTTTAATTATTTTTTGTGAACTACTCGTAGAGGTTTTTGCTGTTGTGTTGTTTTGGTTCGGAACTCTCTTGACTGAAATTACAAAGTGGTTTGTTCAGTTTTTATTCATTTTGTTGCGGCTTTCTACGTAGCGGGTGCACTCGTTCTCTCTGGACGAAGTCACCTTAGAACCCTACCAAAACAACTTGTATTGCTTTGAGCCATCTGTTTCAGTCCCCTCAAATACTGAAATATGACAGATACAGATTTGTATGGTAAAAGGGGCGCGTTACTCTAAAGCTTGATGAAATGGAGAACACTTTTGATCACTTTTAGTTGTCCACCAATTTTAGTTGTTTCATTTGTGTGCCTTTTCAAGTTATTATATTTGATATGTTCTTGTAAAAGTATATATGTGGTCTTTACAATATTTTTTATAGTGGCTCCTCTTTCCACTTGATGTTACCATTTTTAGCCGCATTAAAGTGGATCAATATCGGCACTGGGTTTTGTACCACCCATACCAAACAGACTGTCTCAGCGGGCCTTCAAGTCCTTAAACTACGAAGGCGAAATAAAATGCTTGTATGGCTAAAATTGAGGGCATCAAAGCATCGGGCAGGTCGATAACAACGCTCTTGCGTGATGGATTTGTTTGCCCAAATTTACTTGGTGTTGTTAATAGAAAGAAATTATAACTAGCCAGCACGTAGCAGAGTGGGTTGAAGGTAACGATAAAAAAAAAACAAAAAAGGTCGTGAGAAATATGTCAATTCATTTTTTGGGTGCGAATTTTGTTGGCGATGGTCCTGCAGCAAAGTTTTGATTACTTTTTTGTTAAACACTCCACTAGGAAAGCGTTGCTACGGCAATTATTTTAAAGCCATCGCGAATAAGGATTTTCAGCTATTAATTTCGTGGCCCTTTTTTATAAAAACATACAAAATTTGTAAGTTTTTGAGACATTTATAACTATGTCGATTTTCGATTGCATTTTATACGAATTTTTCTATTTATAAAATTGAATTTGTCGTTTTTTAAGGCATATAGAGATATTTCGCTTTACTCTTTATCCAAATTTTGTTATGTATATAATTGATTGACATTATAAATTCGGTTCAATTTGGTGCAGCAACATCACCCGCCATTGCCACCAAACCACCCTAGCACACTACATACGTGCCTCGATTCGATTCGATTTTAGTAATATACAGATCATCCCTGGGTTTGGTTTTTTGGGTTGATTCCACAACATTCACCGTGAAAAAATTGGTATTAATTTGGTGAGTTTTCACCCCATTTTCGAATCGATGTTCCGCCTCCACCATCCAGCGCCCGTCCCTTAACTGAAGCAAACAGTGCGTGTTTGTAAAAAGATGAGGGCTTGTCATTCCATTTGCAATGTTTATTCTGTACGGTTAAAGTTTCCACCGTCGCACGCTCAATAGTATCTCGCGCCAAACGCCTCAATAGGAGAGCGACAAAAACCACTAGGCATCATTTACAGTATGAAAAATGTTACCTTCGCCAAATAGCAGGGTGGCGTAGGACATTAAAAAAAATGATGGGAGTGAACTCGGTACGAAACCACCACGTACACCATTTTTGAATTCACAGACAAACGGCGTTACAATAAACGCGTCCCTGTTTGTGTTCCCCTACCTGAGTCAGGGTTTTTTTTTGCTTTTTTTTTCTTCTACACTCAGGCACACACATGCACAAATATGGTTTCACATTACAAAAAGGAGTGGCCAAAATCGGAACCTTAGTTTTAGGGTTAGGGACATTTCCACTAGACGGATGTTAAGGGATTTTTTTTTAGCAACTCTTACGAAATAGGAAATCCCTCCCGTATTATCGAGCGAAATTAATATTATCTTTTATTTTTTAATTATTGANCGAAATTAATATTATCTTTTATTTTTTAATTATTGAAATGTAATATAATATGCAAATTTTGAAGCATTTTGGTCAATCTGCAAAGAGGAACGACCTCTTAAATTTGGCATTAATCTTGAACGGAATAACGGAATGTGTTTACTTTGAACCTTCTATTACAAAATGACTCTGTTTTGTGAAATTGTCTATTTTCCTCAGAACTAACATAAACTGGAACTGGTCCTAAGCCCATAATCTGCCATATAAGATGCCTTATATATACATATATACTTATATATAAATTGATCAAGTTTAAAGAATTTCGAAACTATATTTGTTGTATACCGTTCTGGTAAATCTAGTACAAATTGACCGATTGGCTCATTTGGGAGATGATATTCTTCAATAATTCTCATTTCTCTTATATAGGAATACATGTAGAATCGGCACGCATTTGTTTGTAATTTACTGAGAAAAGAGATTATCAATCTTATGTAGTACAAACGATCAGAACGGGGAGTTTCGAATGTTCGATGCAGAATTCAATATTATATATAGAATTCAAAAGCAACTCCCTGCAGAACAAAGGCACTCGGCTATCTCAACGCAAACACAGCACAAAATAAATATGTCTCTGAACTCTCTTTCAACTCAAAAAAGCTCGGACTAGCCTGCTTTTTACTTTGACACGGAGTGTTGGATTGGTCCTCTCTTCGTTTGTGTCTGTCTCTCTTCAAGAGGGGTGATTTTTGTTTGACGGTACTCAGTCCGAAAATGTTCAAACAGCGTCATCTATGGGTGGGTAGAAGTAACGTTTTTTAAAAAAAGTAGGGAAAAAGGAACAATGGATATAAAATTCACCAACAGGCTGAGAAAAAAAAAAGCTGGGAACAATGGCGCTAAGTGAGGTGAAATTCAGCTTATTTTGTTCTACTGAAATTTTGACTGACACTCTCACTATCACTTGGTCTTAGTGATATCTCTAAACTATATATACATATATAAATATTTATATTATATAGTATATTTTAGGAGGACAGGTTTTTTTATCTTTTTGCCCTAACCAGTGTTTTAACGTATTGTTTCTTGTTTAATTTCAAATTAGAAGATAGATTTTTTAAACTTATCCAAATGATTTCTTATAAAGAAAATTCGTTCTAATTGAAAAAAAAAAACAGTTTTGAAGTTGATTTTACATATTAATAACATTTTCATATGATTCACCTAATGCAATGATCGAATCCCTAAAAGTATGTGATGGAAATTATTCAGAAATGTTCCCCATTTCATAGGCCAATCTCATAGTGGCTTCCGAACATAATGTAAAAATGGATTGATCTATGGTTGATTAAAGTAGCTGAATATGCATGCAATAGACATTTGCTGGATGGTTTCGCGAATATAAAATAGAACAATATCTAATGTGTCTTTCTTTTTTCAATAATTCAACAGAGGTCCATATCATGTTAAACAGCCTAATTTTGAAAAAAAGTTATTCTGGACTGTGAATAAACTGCCGCACCATAAAGTTAAAAAGGCCACCTCTTTTTTCGTACCAAGCAAAAAATATCAATTAGAACAATGTTTTCACTCGTTTATATTCAAAAACATCAAAATCGGATTTACTCAAAAACGAATTAAGAATATTCTACCTAAGCCCGAAAAAAATACGCCGCCACATGCAAATTGTTGAAATTCCCACGCAATCAAGGCACGTAATTGCCGCGATTTTCTGCTTGTTACAGTCAGAAGTCAATTTTTTTCGTTCCTCGTTTTGTGTTCGGCGTTTTTTTTTAAAGGCATCCCCTAGAAACCTTGGCTAATTTAAATAAAAACACATTGCAAAACACACTTCAATTGACCACAAAGTCATGTTAATTAACAAGCGGCATGCCAAGCCAACAAAAACGAACGTAAAAAATTAAGCGAACGGCACAAAATATAAAAAAAAAAACGCTTCGCACAAAGAGGGGGGCTGACTTGTTTTCATTTGTACACATTTGGCCAGTGAGTGGGGACANACGCTTCGTGTGAGTGGGGACAGCAACAAAACAAAATGAAANCGCTTCGCACGAAGAGGGGGGCTGACTTGTTTTCATTTGTACACATTTGGCCAGTGAGTGGGGACAGCAACAAAACAAAATGAAAACCAAAATATCTCATTGGAATTTTTTTTATGCTGCATTTGGGTATTTGCGTACTTTCTTTTTGTTTTGTTGTTGGCACACAATTCGCGGTTTTCCAAGTGCTCGACCGGAGTTTCCTGACTCCATTTGCCCAATCGGTCGTTCGCCGTTACGACGTGGTCAGTTAAGTCATTACCAAAACGACAAAATAAAATACACTACCTTCTCCACCGTTCGCCAGACGAGTCGGTAGCGCCACAAACAGCCTCCAGTGGCCGGATAAAGCTACAAAAAGTATACCAAAAAACGGTGAAATCGAAAAAAATTCTTAATTGATATGTGTAAAAAATTTGAAAGGTACTTTGCTAGGTGTGGAGGTGGAGATGGCCAAATGTGTGAACGGCTTTTGGGAGTTTTCGTTTTCGGGGTCGTTCGACCCCATATGCCGCGTAAAGTATGTAACATACATATGTTTCGCATGTTAATTGTATTGTCCATGACAGTGATATTGGGGAGTCTGGTGTTGACATTGATGGACGACGGCCAGTCGGCTCCGTAACTATTTACCATAATTGCTTAGAATCTTTTTTTGCGCAAATTACGTAGAGACTTGACCTAGGATGCACTATCACATCGATGGGCTACCCTTATTCGAGTTCGAAAGTTCGACTTCTAAGCGATGTCCTCTAAAGACTTTTGGCAATGCATCCGAGAGGAGGTGCTATTTTAAAAAACTTTTTCGCTTTTCGCTATGTTTTAAACATGACCGGTCGTATGCCTCAACTATTAAAATAAACCGTTCTGTGCTTCCCCCCTCTCAAGCGGGGTGTTAATAACGGATATTTATTATTTGCATGGCACAAGTAAAAGTTTCAGCCAATATTCCAATTTTCGTTTCCTGTTTAATTTTCTCCAGACTGAAAGTCTCTTTCGCTCCATAACTACCTCCTAAAAAAACCGCAACAATTAACAAAAATGTTAACTAAGATTTAATATTTCAATAGGAACACGTTGGTAGAGTATTTTCAATTTGGACTTACTTATTGAGACATGAAAATCCTTGAAGCCTACAATAGACCCACCCTTTTAACCAAATGCTATAAGCACGATTGAATATTCGTGAAAAGTTGGACACTACAATGTCTTGCTGCGAAGAGCGCAATTGAATTCGACCAGACCAACATAATTAAGGCAAAACGTCTGCACTCCTCTGCCCTTATGAGTTTACTTTGCATTGGCTAAGAAAAAACCAAAGTCTGCAGTCTGGTTTGTTTCACCATCCCCCTTCTTAGTCATTCGCATTTGCCCTGCTCTTCAATCTCGCGTCGTGAGCTTAGATGGCGGAGCTAATTATAGATACCAAATCCGTAATGCATAGATAGCCTCCAAGAGGACGCATACGACGTTTGCTTCTTTCCTTTGTACTCCCCGTAGCGCAATCTCCCTCAAAAAGCTGTAAAGCCGAATAGAACGTGGTCACCTTTGATTGAGCAATGAATTCTTTGAACATTTGTAAAAATTTCGTTTTCAGCGAATTAAACTTAATTTGAAAATGTTGCACACACTCAAACACACACTAATTTTATACTCTGTTCATTGGATTGTTTAAATAATGATGTTTACACCTGGCACTGTCCTCACTTGGAAGGTGCACAAGTGTTGTGCTTATTTAACTATCGCTAAAGCATAACAAAAACAATAATGGCCCTCCGTCTGATTAAAGCTGAAGAAAATAATTCTTTGTGACGCCGGGCCATCTCGTCTTTGGAATGCAGCAGTTGTCTAAATTTCTGAAGGCGCAGGACATGTAGATGTTTCCCCTCATCTTCAAAGGGGAAACAACCAACAAAGCAAAATGAGAAAAATGGCTAACGTAAAACTTTATGAGTAAAAGCGAAAATAAAACCATTTATGGATCCTTCTAAGCGGACCCTAAGCTTAGGTGTCATACAAGGCGACAAAGAGTACACGTGGGCTTTTGAGAGTTGACGTGCCGCGTGCTTTTTACCCATTTCCGTTTACACATATGAGTGTGCATGTTGCCAACCACCCCATATGTGGTTTCGCATCGAGCCGTGCCCCGCTCTTAGTGGGGAAAACTCCGAAGAGGCACACTCGCCGGCTGCTTGTCTCATTTCGTTCTCTTAGCGGCGGCACAGGCAAAGAGAGAGCGAGTTGCAGCAAACAAGAGATGGCGTCACACGTGTACTAGCAATGTTATCGATATAAAAGGAAAAATATTTTCGTTTTAATTGAATATTCGTATGACTACGTGGGACTAAAACCAGATTGCTGAATGAAATAAAAATGCCGATGTAGAAAATTATTAATGGTCGACATGTATGTCCACCACGGCCAGAACCCATATTGGTCTTATTAAACTGAGAAAACTGATTGTCATGACAGTCGAATAAATAAAAAAATATATCAACAATTTATAATTTGTATTATATGTTTTAGAAATATTAACAATAAACATACATTCAGACAGTCGTTGCTGATACGGTATGAGTATGTTANACGTTGCTGATACGGTATGCGTATGTTACGTGAGGCTCGTTCTGGGCTTTACNTCGTTGCTGATACGGTATGAGTATGTTACGTGAGGCTCGTTCTGGGCTTTACAAGGTTTATGCAAGATTATCTTATACATTTTGTAATGAATTTTGGAATGCAAAGTTGAAGAAATTGTGTTTAATGTTTAAGCCAAAATGTGCGTGCGTAAGCAAATAAATTGCTAAATTAGATCCTTAAATTCCATTTATTTGAAATTCATTACTCATTATTTCATTAATATTGGATATTAGTTTTGTGTATGTATTTAACCAAGCACTCTGAGGATTCGATTCCGGTAATTTTCCAAGTCGAGAATGTCAATATATGAAGTGTATCAATATACATTTCTTAATTATTGCACAATTTGTAAGACAATTACGAATGCAATTTCGAAATTCAATTCAACTTTACAAATATTTGGTCTGTTATATTTGTAGAGTGAGAAGACATTTTTAATAGGGAACTATTGATTTATTTAAGAACATTTTTCCAAAATATTTTCGTAATTTAGAACAATATGAATAATGGAGGGTTGCGATTCATAGGAAAGATGAGGAAAGCACCCCCACTTCAGAACCACCCGAACCCGTTGTTAGGTTTTGAGTGTGTACGCATTTTCAATGGGACGGATGGCAGAAATAGAAGAGGAAAAAACGAAAAACAAAAACCAACAGAAACCACCAACCCACGTTCGGCATTATCGTAGCCGCATCTTGGGAACAAAGAAATGAAAGAGTTTCCAAGGCGCAACATACCGTTGCTACGTCAAGAGTTTGCTGTTACACTGTTGTGTGGGCCTTCCAAGAAGCTCCGCCCAAATTCTTTCACTAACACTTACACTTAAACAATATCTATCGCCGCCGACACGAACACCACCAGAAAAAATCAGCCCTTATTTTTTTACGCGCTCGCCTGAGCATCGCACGAGACGGCATGCATGTCATTTCCCTAGATTCGCCAGGCGTTGGGCTTTCTTCGTTTGCCTTCGTGCGGCGTGGCGTACGGTTTCCTGTATACAAAGCACTCCACCCCACCACATCACTCCACTATGAATTGTTTTTGTTACGTTTTTCTTCTAATTTTTGTATATTCCTCATTGGGGTTTATTCACTCTATTTCCCCCTTAATAAGAGGCGCATAACCCGAACGGTTCGTTTCAGGCACGTCCGCAAAATTTAAGAATGTTCAAGTAATCATCTCGCTCCCGTTCGAACCAATAACCCAACCTAAAAGAGGACATCAATCTAACTCTGATATGTAGAAGCGACTTGGAAATGTGGAAAATATGTAAAGTCAAAGACCACACCGTCCAAATGGGGAAAACAATAAAAAAATATATATACAAATACACAAATATACACTACAGATGACGTATAAGACTATTTGCTAAAACAAAACTATCCGTATTTTGAACAGGCAGAACTATAGCTGGTTGGTCTAATTCTCGGGTTTCCCTGGTAGGCCCATATGTGTTTATTGAACATAACTGTGTTCTTAGGTGTTGAAGCGATAAACACCCGCCAAGCCCAAAACACCCAAATAAAAATAAAAAAATTAAAATGATAAATGATGAAATAAAACCAGATTTCCATAAGGAAATTCAGCGAAGGGATATTGAGTAAAGGAAAAACGCATTGTATAAATAGTAAGTGTGTGTACCCATTTAACTTGCTTACACTATATAATCTTACGATCGTAGTTATTAAAAATGTAACCGCACACNCCATAAGGAAATTCAGCGAAGGGATATTGAGTAAAGGAAAAACGCATTGTATAAATAGTAAGTGTGTGTACCCATTTAACTTGCTTACACTATATAATCTTACGATCGTAGTTATTAAAAATGTAACCGCACACGTCCTGCCAATTACAGACCCTTCGTTTTATCCAATCAGAATTTTTTTGAACTAAAAGCATTAAGCCAAAAACATTCAGTCTTGAGGTGGATGGATAGACAGATATTGTCGAACGAGCACAGTAATCAAATTTATTGAACTAATTAATGCGATTATCCCAGCAACTTATATTTGGTATTCACAGTTTGTGCTCCACACATTATTCATCTATACTGCAAAAACAAATCGTTTGTGTTTTCTTGAAAGAAAGATATAAAGCTTGACGGTCTAATGCACAAAAAATAGGATTTTAAATTCCTTTTACTTGGGGGGGTGCGTCAATGGGTCATTTCGTAAACAATGCTATCTTAGAGTCACCGGATTGGATTAAGCGTGAACATTTATACAACAATATAAAACAGGCCTCTGTGTCCAAAATTAAATTTTTTCAGACTTGCAATAGAATAAGCATACATGGTTGTTCTCAAAATGGGGACCGCATTCACAGAATATTAAATTTATCAATTACGTGTGTGTGTATGTAAAGACAGGACTCCTCAAAGTTTTAGGGAATGAATGCTCACATTCAGATGTGAGTCTGTATTCACCCGTGAATAAGTTTAAAAAAAAATGAGTTATCTTTTAACTTTACATATATTTACATATATATGTGTGTGTGTGTTTTCTCTTAATGAATAATATAAAAACCCAGTCGAGTGACTTAAAGGAAAGAATGACTGGCACGAATAAAGACAGAAACGCACAAAGAGACCCGGCTATCGAGCGAGAGAGCGAACAACAGCATCCAATGGGGAAATACATAAAAAAATTGTTTTTCAAAACAAAACGGTGTGAATTGCTTAGCGTGCCAACGCGTAGCGTAGAACTGTGGAAGCGCCCAACCAAATACACAAGTTCTTCGTGGCACTCACACACACACATACGTTGGTATGTACATAGAAGCGACGGCATTCGTTGGTTTAATGTGAAAGTTCTTAGCCTCCTTTTTTGCGAAATTTTTGTTTTGCATTTTTTAGTTTTTCCATCATCTCCTTTTTATTAGAGCTCAACCGTTCATCCCGTCTTCCCGTCAAAGAACTGCAAGAAATCCTCCTGGCCTTCGTCCTCTGCGAAAATCCGAGAGCATCGTCGCAAGCAGAGTACCGCTTTGTATAGGAGATGTGCGTGTGTGTAAGTACAAGAAGCTGGTGTGCGTTTGTTTGTTGAAAAGAACTAAAGCAAAATATATTTACATGTAACCAGGAGTAAAGGCAGGGGGGAATCAAAATTACTAAAAATTACAAATATAGGAAAATAAAAAAGCAGCAGAAACTCTGCACAAGCGTAACTTCTTTAGCTTTGGCTGTCACAGAAAACTGTTTCTGGAGTAGAAGTGGCCCGACTTGTGCTGTGCTGTGTTCTCTCTTCTCTATTATCAAATGGCGCACACACACTGCAGCGCAAAATAACCATAGGCGGCCACCCACCATATCCTTTTTTCCCCTTTTCAATTTCCTTGAAACGCGAACTACCGTTGAAACATGGTGGATGTGAGGCAAGTTAATAATGCAAAGCTGTATTCCGAATGCTGGGTGGGGGGGGAGGGGCACCAGTAAACAGTTTGGGCTGGTCTTCAGTGGCAGTACAGTTTGCCAAGATTAGTTCAGTTTTTCTTGGCTCCCTCCCTCTTGCTACTCAACCAGGAACGGAAGGCCACAAGATATGCTCTCACCCGCGTAGCATTTTTTTAGGGAATCTTTTCGTTTGCGTTACTTTTCTTGCTGTTGTTGTTACATGAAATGAGTACATGCCATACGGCGTTTTAAAGTCGCAGGTGGGTATGCTTTTTGCATAGAAAACGGCTAGAATCTCCACCAATTGGTTGGTTTCACTCATTATCAGTATTTCGGTGGGTTTCTAAATCTGAAACACAGCAATATATATTCACATATTAATAAATGGTCTCACATAACAGTGGCCACCAACCGAGACATGGGATAAGAGCTCCGATTCGATTTGTGACAACACCGAAAAATAGGTCGAGCTTCGATTTCTTACATTTTTGAATTCCGTTTCGAATGCCGCTTATTTTTCCAATAGCGGGCCTTGATTTCCATGAACATTGCTTGGACAAGAGAGTGCGTTCTTCTGTTCTGATATTTCATATGAAAGAATAATTTTCAGTAGTGTCAAATAGATGGGATCTTATCGTAATTAGTAATGTTGACTTGCATGTATTCATAGTGGACAAAGTCGCGTTGAAGTTAAGATGACATGAAAAAATGTAGTTTTCTTGGTAATTTTTCCATCGTTGACAATATCCTTGTCACATTTCTTGAAATAATCAGCATAGCAGAATTCCATTATTACATACATACACGAATACACACAGCTTGGCGGTGGTGGTAGTGTATATACGTAAACTGATATAGCAGATTGGAGTGGCACTCTAGCATGGAGATGGTGGTGGCGGAGCGGAGTGGGTGGTTGCTTAGGTACACAGCTAGGTAGTTTCCTTTATATAAAGGCATCCCAGACATGATGGTGGTGGTGGTGGCAGTGCGCCCGTCCCTTTCTGTCATGTTCTTCAGTGTGTGTGTTTTATTTGAATTTAAATTCAAATGAATTACAGAGAAAAGTTTTAAATTACGAATGCAAACGTTCGCGGGCGCCATGTTTTTCTATGCGTTTCTTTTTTGTTTTGTTTTGTTTTGTTTCGTTCCCTTTTGCTTTCCACCTAAATAAGAACTGTTTGAAGTTGCTGACATTTTTATTTTGATACCCACACACCCACTCACGTAGATTATGTACATATGTGTATGTGTGACGGTAGTTCTTTACTTCAATTACATATCGTCGCAAGCACGTCGCCAAACGCCAACTTTGAAGAACTTAAATTAAAAAGCACGCATACTCTTATGATGAAAGGGGGAAATTCTTTCATATTCGCTCTGCTCGGAGAAGAGGTGTTGAAGAGCTGCTCAAAAGAAGTACAGTTCCTTCAAAATGTGGAAAATCTCTAAAATTTGGTGACTGAGCGAATTTGCTTGCCGATACTTAACCGGCAGATGTGCCACCCTACTCGAATCCGCGCTGAGTGCTCAAATCACAGAATAATCAGCGAAAAGCACATGCCATTTTTTAGGTTCGAAATGTTTTGAAATGCACCCAAAACTGAAATGTGTTACGTACCGTGAGGAAATCGACCGGCAAAAGGGGTAGCTCTCCATTTGGTCATTGTTGTTGGTCAGTGTCCAGTTACGTAGCGACTCNCGGTCAGTGTCCAGTTACGAAGCGACTCCGAGTGCGAACAAAATCATTACGANTGGTCAGTGTCCAGTTACGTAGCGACTCCGAGTGCGAACAAAATCATTACG
>JXPZ01016571.1:1892-14228 GCA_001014575.1 Themira minor
TGACTAATTGATTGTACACATATATATATAAATATATATTATTGTAGTATAATTGCAAATATCCTTCGCTCGCTTGCGGTTGCCCTGTCTAGACATTGAACCTCGTCTCGGAGCCATCGGCCAGCATGAGGGTGACCGTGCGATTGTTGATCCACACCAATTTGGCCAGACGCATCGGATTCAGGCGGGCCACATCGGGTATGGGCGCTGTCGAGTAGCCTTTGGTGCAGCGGGTTTGCGACTGCCCCAGACCGAACATGCCGGTGCTGGTCTGCCAGAAGCTGAGGCGGTTCTCGCTGCACGAATAGGACACCAGATATTTGCCCTCGGGCGAGAAGGCCAACGCGGTGATGGGATGCGTGTGGGCCGGTATCATTTGGCACTTGTTCTGGCGCAGCTCGTAGATGGCCAAATTGCCGTTGGCCGACCCCACGGCGATGCGACGCGACTGCCCGCAATGCGAGATTTGATTGAACTTGCAAATGGTCGGGCACACCTCGGCCAGGCCGCGTGCCTTCAGCTCGTTGTTGTCCACACAGTGCAATGTGATGTCCATCACCTCGACCAGCAGCGAGGCGATCTCCGCCTGCATCTTGTCGATCAGCATTTCGACGCACTGCAGAATCTCCCCCTTGGCCCGGTACAGCACCGATTGCGTGAGCATTACGTTGATCGACTGGGCGTTCTGTTGCATTGTGTTGTAGCGGGCCACCTCACGGGCCATGGTCGTGATGAAGGCGGCCGGACGGGCCGTGGCGATCAGGCGCAGTGCATGACGGGCCGTGCGACACGCGTCCGCCTGCGGCGTCAGCGGCAATTTGTAATTCAGATTCGGCACGTTCTTGCCCTCGCACGATATCTCCAGCAGTCCGAGCAGCACCTTACTCACGTCCAGGTACGGCTCCCACACGGTGAAGCCGCGTCCCAGCAAATCGATGGCGGCCCTGCGCAACGGCGTGTACTGCGGCAACTTAGACGACGGGGGCGCGTACAGCAGATGCGCCAGGGCCATTGAAGTGAGGCGGGCCAAGTTGTTGGCAATGCCGAAGCCTTCGACCACCGACGATTTGCGTCGATCCGCTGTGCCCCGCTGTACGGGCGAATCTTGCGAGATGTCCTGCCCGAATTCCGCCCCTATCACACCGAGCAGTATCACGGCCGTCGTTTGCTTGCGCTTCAGCTCCGACAAGCTGGACGGCTTCCGAATGATCTCCTCCTCCTCCTCCTCGTAGTCGTCGTCTTGATTGTCATTGAGACTGGCCCCACTGCCATTGCCAGCACCGCCGGCTGTTTGATTCGGCCCATGCAGGCCGTTCGCCCCCGAGACCCCACCGTTCGCAGTCGAACTGCCCGCCGTCGCGATGCTCGTCTGGTTCTGTTGTTGTTGCTGCTGCTGCGGCTGTTGCTGCACAATGGGTTCGGTGTGTGTGTACAGCGGTAAGTACTGAGCCCAGCTCTCCACCAGCTGCTTGCGGCCCTTCTTGCCCATGCGATTCAGCTCGCCGCACAGAATCTGCTGGGCGGCCTCCCGTATCTCGATGCAGTGGTGTTGCCAACGTTTGGCCATCATCTCCACCTGGGGCTGCTTGAACTTGCGCGGCTCCAACTCCTCGATCTTCTCGGGCAAATGAATGCAGTAATGGGTGGCCAACAGACTCCAGCCCTGCTTGATTTGCGAGTTGTGGTGGGCGAGCAGCTCTTCGCGTTCCTCCTCGGTGCTCAGGGTGGACTCGGTGCGTTGGGCCAAGCGCTGCAGCTTCTTGGTCTTCTCGCTGTCCGGCAGGAAGGTCACCGCATTCATGGAGAGCAGCGTGTTGGACATGGCCACCAGGGCCAGTATGTGGTTCGACGTGAGGGTCGAGCTGAGCTCCCAGTGCAGGCGCGACGTGAACACAGCGGTCAGCTGCTCTTGGCGCATCAGCTCCGGCGGCAGGTCCCGCTTCTTCTTCGACGTTGCCGGCAGTTCGGGTATTTCGTAGTTGTTCTGCCAGGTGGGCAGCAGCAGCGACATGTAGCCGGCCTTCGAGAGGACGCCAAACGAAATGGGCACTATGGGGCGCAACAGACCCAGCTGGGACTCGCACAGTTTGTCCAGATGTGGGTCCAGGCCCCACGAGTGCAACAGCGACAACAGCAGCTGGGCCACTTCCATGACATGTGTGACCTCCATCTTGGAGGCGATCTTGCTGCGCAGATCCTCCTTTTCCTCTTGCGTCTCCACCACCTTCTGCAGGCTCTCCATCTTCGCCTGCACCTTCTTCTCGACGATCTCCGTTTTCTCCTTGAATTTCTGCACCAGCCCGTGCTTGTCCTTGTCCTTCAGCATCTTCTCCATGTCGCCCGCCTTGTTCTTCACCTTGCCGAAGAAGTCGCTGATCTTCTTCGAGGCATCGATGTGTATGGCCTTGTCCTTGGGATTGCTCAGCACCACGCCCAGGGCTTCCAAGGCACTGGGCGTCATCTGGACGTACTCCTCGCTGTGCAGCTCGAAGATCAGGCCCTCGATGTCGAAGAACAGTATGTGGCTCTCGGCGTCCTTGGGGTTCGTGCGCAGCCCCTGGATCACCAACGGGTTGCTGCGATGCTTCATTAGGAAATCGAAATTGCCCTGATTGTGGCCGTGCAACTGTTGCAGCTGATGGATGCCCCGTTGCGTCGCATGCCGTATGGCATTCATGTTGCGCGACTTCAGGCCCCGGAAGAAGTGTACGGCCGGATTGGCCATGCCCATCTCGGAGGCGGCACCGGCCACCGTCGCTCCCCCACCGCCCAGCACGCCGTCATCCGCCATTTGCTCGTCGCAGGCCATGAGCACCTCCTCGGCCAGCATGCCGTGCAGCACACGGTCCAAATGGCCCGTCTCCATTTGCCACACGTACACCGAGCCGTCCGAGCAGCCCACGATCAGGAAGTCGTCCATGGGCCGCCACTTGATGGTGACCACCGGGAACAGATGCCGGCTGGCCAGCGTCACGCATTTCCTCTCCTGCAGGCTGAGCAGCGTGACCGAATGGTCGGAGGCCACCGAGCAGATGCACTTCAAGATCCGCGGACTGCACGTCTCCGGCGGCACCAGCAGCTGCGTTATCTCCCCGGCATGCACACAGAACCGATGCAGCAAGCTGCCACTGTACAGGTCCCACAGGCAGACGGCGAAGTCCACGCCGCCCGACAGCAAGTGGCTCTTCTCGAACCGCGGATGCATCATGGAGGGGCACAGCAGGCAATTGACACGGCCCCGGTGGCCGTACAGAATCTGATGCGACGGCCAGTCGCTGAAGTCCTGCTTGATGCCGACCAGCAGCTGCATCATCACGGTCTGGGTGGCGGGCACAATGACAATGGTGCCGTCCTCGCGGCCAATCACCAGGCGACTCTGTTGCGGCAAATAAATGCTCGAGGTCAGCTTGACGGGCGAGTCGGTGATGCGCGACAACTGATCGAGGATGCCCACCGGAGGGGGGTCCATCATCGACCAAGCCTCCACCAACGAAGTGCAGACGGTGGGCTTGAGGGCGCGCGGGGCCCTCTGTTTCGCTTGCAGTATACTGATGTTGTCCAGCGGCACCTCGGGCACGGTCCACATGGAAATGAAGCCCTCCGAGTCGCCGCGCAACAGGTAGTGCACCGTCTTGGCTGGGTCCGTGGGGCTCGGATACCGCAGCAGCTTCATGGCGGGCGGGCACGACAACACTTTGTCGCCGGGCTGCAAGAGCACATAGTACAGGTAGGGGGCATCGCGGACGACACTCTTCGAGTGGAACTCCTTGTTGTCGGGTATACAGTTGGCCGGCAGCTTGTACAGGTACCCCTTGCCCTCGTCCGTCCACAGCATGACACGATCCGACGTGATGAAATCCCCGCCCTGCCAGCGTTCGCGGGTCGGCGCAATCACCGAGCACAGCACGGTGAAGTCGCCGGCGTCATAGATCTGCCAATACTTTGTGCACACGATCAGCACGGTGCGCTGATTCTGCGAGCAGCAGTTCATGGTGATCGCGTTGAGGCAGCGTATCTCCTTCGATTCGTTCTCATAGATGGGCTCNGTTCAGGCAGCGAATCTCCTTCGATTCGTTCTCATAGATGGGCTCGGCGTGTTTGTTCTCGTTGCCCAGCAGGGTCCACACTTTCACGGTGCCCGTTGTGGTGATGGCCAGCACAACGTCGTCTTTGCGCTTCATCGGCCGCAGCACGTGCAGGGCCGATATCCAGTCGGGTTTCACCTTCGAGCTGAGCACGTACATCACCTCCAAGCTGAAGGGGTCCATCACCATTATCTCCGGATAGTAGCCAATGCAGAAGAGGCGTACATCCTCGCTGTTCGCAGTCTGATAGCTTTGGATTTGTGTGTGCACCTGCGGCAGCTTGATGGCCTCCGTGCATTTGCCGTCGACCAGATCCCATGTGCACATTTCGCCGTTCTCCGACGAGCTCACCAGGAAGTTGTTGTCCGTCAGCACGGAGGCTTTGACCAGACAGAGCACCGGTGCCGAATGGCCGACGAGCAGGCAGCGCGGCGACATTTTCAAGGTGGCCGGGTCCATTTGCCACAAACATATTTGGCCATCGTAGCAGCCTGTGACTAGGGTGGTCTGGTCGTCGGACAGAAACACACTGGACACACAGTGTGTGGGCGCTGTGGGGCCCCACAGCACCACGGGCACCACCAGATTTGTGCTGACCATTGCGTAACCGAATGGCGACGACAACGACGACACCGACGACGACAACGAAGACGACGCTGAGTCGTTGCTCTCTGAAATGTCATGAGTGGTTTTAGTGTGCTTACTGTTACTCAACAATCCTGATTGTGCTTTCAGCGATGACGTCGACGATGATGACAAGGCCGTCAGGGGCAACGAGGTACGCCGCCCCTCGGAGCGCTTGCAACAGCACAGACACTTTTCGAAGCAACTACGAGAAGTCATTTTGTGTGTTTTTTTTTTTCCTATTTTTCGTTTCCACTGGATTCTAAATTGTTATGGCTGTGCCATTTGTTGACCTAACCAGCGAACCAATTAAACACAAATTTTTCACTTTTCCTCTAGTTGCCCAGAATCGGTCACGATGGTACTGATAAGCTAATTTCGTTAACAAAACGAGGTAACGTCAGGAAAAACGACAAAAATTGTACTGAACTGAACTGTTATGATAAGCAGTTTGGTCTCCTCCCTATTCTCAACTCTAACACTCACACACTCTCACAGTCCCCAGAGATCTTGCACTCTCGTTTGGAGATTGTGTATACCTGTGCTTGATAAAACAAAGGAATCAGTATGTAAACACACGCTTTAATGCTGCGATACCACACGCCGCGAGCAACCACAGCGTTCCACAATTGCTCTAGTCAAGGCCCGAAACGGAGTGTTTAAAAAAAATTGAACAAAAATATGTGCCAATTAATAATATGGCAAGGTGTTATTTTGCACGGCTCTCGGGTGAAAAAGCAGTAAGGTGGGGACACACACTAACACACATTTTATTCCATTTATGGTGACATTTTGACAGTTGTCCAACAAGTGAAAATATGCAACAGCGCGTGATGTCACAGATCGAGCAAAAATTAAAAATTACAAACAAAGTAGAAACAAAATAAATAAATGAATGCTAATAAAAACATGTCGCCGTCTAACCCTGCCTCTCTCTGAGGAGAACACACACATCAACTCAATTACTTGTCGAGTAAAACCAATAAAGCGTACATGGCTGGTTGGTGAGCAAATAGAATGTGGTGTGCTTGAAAGCCACTGCAAAACAACAACAAATATTACGTTACTATTCTACTCCATAACGCTTTTTTTTTTTTGTATACTCGCTGTGAGCACGAACCCATTCTCTCACTCATACGTCATATTCAGAGAGACAACTGGTCATATAAATTTAGTTCTATGCGCTAATTGATGACAATAACTGACTGGCACGATTGTGGAGAGAGAAAATGCGTTATATTCATTGAAGAGACATTGGCAAGGGAGACGATCGCATATGTATGTACAAAACTAACATTATATATTAGTGTACATTATATTGACATAGTGGGGTTTCCACCCAATCGATCAGCAATATGGATTAGAAGAGTTGTTGTTTGTGGCGAGTTTGCATGTAGAGAAGCTCTCTGTTGTTGTTGTTGTTATGATTTAGCAGTCATTATTATGTTTGTCGTAGCATTTCTCAATATGGCATACTGCCCCACCATCTGCCCTATCCAAAAAACACCTCATTACCATATATAATATTGGGNCTGCCCCACCATCTGCCCTATCCCAAAAACACCTCATTACCATATATAATATTGGGTATTGTATTACCCAACGAGTCCCTATCAATTTTTTAGTGGAAATTCCGTGCGACGTACTCTTTGTCATCATCATCATCATCATCACCACTGTCGTCACAGAAAGCACAAACATTATTTTGTTGGAATTCACTCACAGTCAATGTCGCAATATTATTCTTTGGTTTCTTTTCGTTGCTTTGCAATGGTTTTCGTTTCTATTAGATGGTTTTTTTGTCGTTGGATCTGCCTTTTGCGTAGACTGTAATTTTTCGTTGGTTCATTAAATCCACTGGCACAGAAAGGTTCTTTCGTTTCGTATATGTTTTAAGTTGAACGAATTCATTTGTTCGTTGCCGTGTCACGTAAATGCAAACTTAAATTCCTGCGTTGTGTGTTATTATTATTTTTATTACTTTTCGTTTTTGCATTCCCGTGAAGACGAATATCGACCGAGTGAAGAAAATAATCGATTGACTCTCTTGCAGTGTCAAAACGCTACATTTACGATAAGCGTGGTGGTTTACGTTATTCTCACACATTCCTGTCTTTGAACGAAGTTTATGCATTGATTCAATTTCATTACGGCATACCAACGTTCAGTGTGTCCCTTGTATCCGACAATCAATTTTTATTGTAATTTGGCCACTACACAATATCAATGTGTTAAATTTTCTGCTTTCTTTTAATTTGTTGAGAACCCCAACGTTCAATAGGCTTTACGATGTATTGGTCTTATGTTTATGTATATGCTTAACACTATTGTTACAAAAACGTTCATTTGAAAATTCGCATTTGCTTATACCCCCTTCCTAACTGGTACATCAACATTTACAAAACAACAATGCGTTTCTCAGCAAACAACTGATAAATGACAAATTCCGTTTCGTGTTTTATAACTAATACAAGCCTTAATGGACTTTAAACAATATATGCTACAAAAAGAATTCAATTCAACAACAAAATTGTAAACATCGCTGCCAAGCAACATTCTGGCATGTTGCTTGAATGCTTTTAACGAATTAGCGGGAAATACGGAAATACCTTATTGTTTAATGCGTATGTGTAATAATGCAACTTACCCACTTAACAATAGTTGGAAAATACAAAATACCACTTGTTTATCACCAGANATAATGCAACTTACCCACTTAACAATAGTTGAAAAATACAAAATACCACTTGTTTATCACCAGAAATTATTCCAATTTGCCTACTTTTTTAAACAATTGCAAACACACACAACCACAATATTAAGTTTTTCGTCAACTGACAGATTCTGTTGACAAATCTTTGGAGAGCGCGTTCAGTGACATCTGTCCATGCGCAGAGGTGTATTTGATACTAAATCGATTCATTGCATGTAACTCGTATCAATAGAGAATACAAACGTGCAGTATTTGACGTCAAATTTAACTTTTCTATTAAACAATTTACACTGGGCAATGCAANGTATTTGACGTCAACTTTAACTTTTCTATTAAACAATTTACACTGGGCAATGCAATAGTCATGGCACTCTTAGTAGAACTGTTCGTGGATAACGATTTACATTTGTTCAGTATTTTCATCGAATTCTGATGAAAATTGGCCGGTGTGATGTAGTAATTAATCTAAGAGACGTGGATGTTTACAAAAAATGTCCATTCCGAGGACCATTGTGTGGTTACTATGGGTATTCCAAGTTGCGCCAGTGTTTTGTGTACGGCATTATTCCAAGGAAAGAAGATTACAATTGCGGTATGGTAACTTGTGGTCTTCTGGCCATTCAGTTTGTTCCTTTGGACAACAATAACATTTACCCTTATCTTTGCAGTGAAGAAGTACGAGGAATGTTCCAACACGCCTATGATGGCTACCTAAGACATGCAGCGAACTATGATGAACTGCGTCCGTTGACTTGTGACGGCATCGACACATGGGGCAGTTATTCCTTATCGCTGATCGATTCATTGTCGACGCTGGCGACAATAGGGAATTTCACTGAGTTCCGGCGTGTTACTCAACTGTTGCAGCAGAAGATGAATTTCGACAAGGACATTAACGTGTCGGTTTTCGAAACGAACATCCGCATTGTGGGCGGGCTACTGGCCGCCCATGTGCTGGCGAAAAAAGCAGGAGTTCCGGTCGAGAAGGGATGGCCGTGCTCCGGCCCGCTGTTGCGCTTGGCCGAGGATATGGCTAAACGTTTGTTGCCTGCTTTCAACACCCGTACGGGTATGCCCTATGGCACGGTGAATCTACGGTACGGCGTGCCCAAGGGGGAGACACCGATCACGTGCACGGCCACCATTGGCACTCTACTCATCGAATTCGGCACTCTGTCACGTCTCACCGGCAATCCCGTGTACGAAGAAGTCGCACTGAATGCGATTTATGCCCTGTGGCAGCGCCGGTCCCCATTGGGTTTGTTCGGCAATCACATCGATGTGCAAACGGGCCGATGGACTGCATTGGATGCGGGCATTGGCGCTGGGGTGGACTCGTTCTTTGAGTACCTCGTGAAGGGTTCCATACTACTCAATCGGCCGGAGCTATTGGAAATGTTCCACGAGGCGCGCGCCACAATCGATAAGTACATGAAACGCGACGATTGGTATGTGTGGGTGGGCATGAATAAGGGCCAAGTAACATTGCCGGTGTTCCAGTCGCTGGAGGCCTTTTGGCCAGGTGTGCTGAGCGTCATAGGGGACACGAGGTCGGCCCTCCGGACGTTCGTCAAGTACAGCANGGACGTTTGTCAAGTACAGCACGGTGTGGCGGAAATACGGCTTTCTGCCGGAATTCTATAACATACCGGCCGACGATGTCTCGCCGAATCGGGGCAGCTATCCGTTGCGGCCCGAGCTCGCCGAGTCTGCCATGTACTTGTATCGGGCCACAAGGAACGAGTTCCTGCTGGAGGTCGGCGAGGACATGATTCAGAGCATCAAGCATAGTGCCCGCACCAAGTGTGGATACTCCACAGTGAGCATGCCCTTTGGTCTCCAATCAATTCGGCACTATATCATTTTCCTTGCTTCCTTTCAGATCCGCAATGTAATCACCCACGAGAAGGAGAATCGCATGGAGTCCTTCTTCCTGTCCGAAACCACCAAATACCTGTACCTACTCTTCGACGAGGAGAACTTCCTGCATAACGACGGCCGCCATGGTGAACTGCTGGACACCCCGAATGGCCAATGCGTGATCAACTCCGGCCNATAACGACGGCCGCCATGGCGAACTGCTGGACATCCCGAATGGCCAATGCGTGATCAACTCCGGCCCCTATATCTTTAACACCGAAGCTCATCCCGTTGACATGTCTGCCTTATGGTGTTGCCATGACCTACATGAGGACTTCTTCGACTCCCTGGACATGGAGCAGTTCGATGAGACTACGCTGTTGAAAGCGGACCGGCAAAAACGTTTGGACGACGAGGTAGCGCATCCCAAATATCAATGTGGCGATCCACGAGGGTCCCCGAAATTGCAGCAAGAGCACCGCAAAGCCTCGGCCAAAGGTCAACGGCAGGGTAAGGACGACTCTGGCCTAAGTGTGGACATTGAAGTGTTTGACGAACACAACAATGCGGCTGGCGATGTGCTCGTCGAGAATTTCGAACGCATAATCAAGGAGAACCGACAGCAAGCACAGCCCATGCCAAATCAAGCAGATGCGAAAGGGTCGCCCTTCGATGAAACGCCACGCAATCAATTGACCGTCACCGATTTGGAGGAGTACTTTGGCATGCAGCGTTCGCAATTCGGCAGTGCCCGGGAGGTTCTCAACTACACTGTGACATTCATGAGGAATTTCACACTGGACGCGGCCTACATAAAAGGCCTGCAAATCTACGATCAAAATGTGAGCAACATCCTGGGCTCCCTGGTGCAGAAGGAATACGAGGCGCAGACCNCCTGGGCTCCCTAGTGCAGAAGGAGTACGAGGCGCAGACCCGTTCGCTATGGGAGTTGTACACGCTGTCCAAGCAGTACGCCATAAACGCTTTGCTGGTGCTGCAGATGGGCATCTTGAATTTCGACCATGAGAATCACGAGTCCCTGAATTTGGTAGCCGAGGCACTGGCCTACGACGAAATGGAGGAACACGACCCGGCGGACACGGAGTCGTTGCCGTTTGCAGACCTGCTGTATAAAATCCATGAGGCGCGCCTTAGGTACGCCATTGCACTGGTGAATGTGACGGCAATGCAAGAATTTCTCCACAAGATCTTTGTTAACGGCACTGAAATGAAGAAGCTAGTCTTCAAGCCAATGCTCAGCGAAGAGGAGTCGAAATCACTGCAAAACCTCGATGAAACGTATACCGAGGTTGTGGGTGACATTTTCCCGCAGGTACGGAAAGTGGTGGAGGTGCGCAAGAAAATGGTTGACACGTTTTCCAAATTGCAAAAACTAATCGAGGACAAGAACAGCGGCTTACTGGTCGATGACAAGAGTAAGCAGCCAAATTCCAAATCAGGCATCACCGATGACGACGCCTCGAAGCAAGCATCTACACAAACTTCGGCTGAAGTCAATAAGAAGCCACAACGTTTGGAGGCCAAGGAGAAGTCGGATGAGGACAATTCGACTTCGATTTGGTCGCAACTGGTGGAGACCATCTTACGTAAGACCACCATACAACGCGAGAAATTCGACGAGCAGGGCTTGTACGAGCGTACCAAAAGGGCACTCAAAGAGCACTTGTCGAAACCGCCCCAATATGAGGTGTTCTCTTGTCAGCGTCCGAAATTCATTGACAAATTCGCTTACCGTATGACGTACCTTTGAGAGTGGCCGCTCGGTTGGCCAAGACTGCAAGACTGTGTACAGACAACGAATTCCAAATGAAAAGCCACACCCTGCAGAACATTACCTATGATATGATTAGTTACTTAAGTCATTCTATGTTGTAGTTTTTAAGCATATTAAAGATAAGCAAAGTAGTCAAATTGTATTTATTATATGAATTTATTTAAAGTTTACATGTAATTGTGTATATGTAAAGTATTTTAGTGCTTTTAATGAAGAATCTGAACTTTCGTAAGTGTAAGTATTATGTGTAATTTCTACATTGACTCTGTAGCTGCTTGTTTTTATCGCTGAAGGTTTTCTACTAGAATAAGCTTTAATGTCAAAAGTCTTACCTTTTCGTGCTTAAAATAGATTTCGACGCTCGCTTAATGGCTGGGAAATGTCATCAATCACAGAGCCCAAAAGTTTCATTATTAAGCAAATTTGTTGGAACTTTTATGAGTTTATTATTGTTGTGTCTGGAGTGCCTGTAGAGTTTTATAGCTACATGCGAAAACAACTACCGAATGTTGCAAATTATGAATTAAGCTTCGGTACCAGCAGGGTTAGAGAGTGTCTACAAATAAACCGTTATATGGGTATGTAAACTAGAGGCGTTACCCCAAACTTCGAAAGGTTAAAACTTATGGCAAGAAGAAACTCAAAGTATTCAAGGTTCATCAAGGAAATTACAAAATTTCTTACGTTCGCAGTCTTGAGTCGTCGGTTCCGCTGCAAGGAAGTCCCCTAAGAAAATTTCAAATTTATACAATGGCTGTGAGTCCTAAGCTAAACGCCGACGAGGAGGAGACGCCGTTGGTGGTCAGAGAACTGCCGTACCTTTTCGAGAAAGAACTGATTGAAAATCAAAATAAGCATATTCATTTGATGCAGGAGTTTGTGCCGACTCATAAAGGTGTTAACATTTGTATTCATTTTTCGTTTTTAAAGAAATGTTGAATTTCATAGTGCTACCATTGGAATCGAAGTTCTACTCAAAACACGACCATTTGAAACCCGATTACAGCGTTTACCTAAAGACCCTACAGGCGAACAAACGCTTCACCAGTCGTTGGTCCAGCTCTGGGCAGCCTCGACTAGAGAGCCAAGTGTATGGATGGGATCAGCGCGATCGGAGTACTCGAGAACTGCATGAAATAAACTTCATTTCTGGCCCCAAGCAGCGATGTGATATGACCGCCTTTGGTGAAGAGTTAATCGCTAATCGTATAACGGAGCGACCGGTTTTCAATGGTTTGCGGTTCTTTGTGCGCTGAAAG
>JXPZ01016608.1:0-11130 GCA_001014575.1 Themira minor
CAGTCGCTCTCCTCTGAAGCGCCTTTTCAATGCCGCCATTTAAAGCCCACTCCATTTGTAGTGTGTTTTTTTGTGGTTGCAGCCGTTTTTGCGCACTCTCTTAATTGACATTTAAAGGCCGTTGCATTTTGTTGTGTATTTTTCTTGATTCGCTGCCTTTGCGGTTACCGTTTCATTCAAATTAGTTTGCATTTTTCATTCCTTCTTCTCTGGCTGTTTTAATATAGGGAAAATTGCATTCGATTTGGGTAGTTTTCATAGCTCACCCCACTACTTAACTTTCTTTTCGTAATTAACCATTATATTTTGTGTTTTATTTGTATTGCATTTTGGTTTACGTTTCGAAGATATTTCGTGATCCTGTGCTTTTTGTGGGTATGGTTGTTATTTTGTTGTTGTACATTTTTGTATTTATTGTTGATGATTTCCAGCATTGACCCATCCGTGAGTGGCCGCCTTAGTCGGTGCAGCAACAGCAAACGATCAAGAGACCAATCAACCCAACAACAACAACTAACCAAGCTACTTTTCCACATTTCTCCCATATTATGTTTGTTGTTGTTGTTGTTGCATTTTTCTTCTTTTGCTTCTCTAAACCTGAAAGTGGTCTCACTGGTCCCCTCGCGCCTTCCAATTCAGTTCAGCCTTCACTTGTTGTTGTTGCTGATGCGCTGTGCTGCATTGACTTGACAAGTCTTTTGATTCGTTTTCAGTAATTTGTTGTTGTCCAACCTTGCCTGTAATATTCTCAAGCAATTAATTGCATACTCACCTTTTCGAGAGAGAGAGAGAGAGAGAGAGAGAGAGCGTTGGCCTCCAACAATTTCTTTTCGTCATTTTCATGTGGGTGGTAGCGATGGTGATGGTGGTGAGGCCCAACAAAGAACTGAATCAATTGCGAGTGGCACCGAGGGGGCAAAACATAAACGAAGCGCGCGATACGGGCCGGCCGGGTGTCTTCCCTCATAATCGAGCCAAATACGAAAGCAGGAATTCAACGAACGTGACGTCTGGCTTTTCCACTCAACTGCAAATTGAATTGAGAAGCAAAAGCAATTAGAGACATGGGCCAGCCCTTCAAATTCACATTTCCCATCAATACATCACTCATTTCCTTCTCTTCTTCTACAGAACATTCACGCAGTGTCTTCATGTATGATTGGCCGGAGGAGGAGTGAATCAAGTTCATCAACATGCTGAAGCACACGTCCAATGGACAGCCGCCCTCGGCGAATGGCCAATTGCGTAGCAACAACAACACCTCGATCATATCGACAAACACCACCACCACCACCACCCCCCACAACCATAACTCCTCAACTATTTCATTAACAACCACAACAACAACGACAAACACAACGCCAACAACTCCAGCCTCAGTCACCCAGTCAATTGCGAATGGCCCGTTGCCACAGTCGTCACAGCAGCCACCACCAGCCACACGCAGTATCCAACTGAGGCCTCAGCAGCCACTCAATATAAGCACCCTGAGTGCATCGTCACTGCTGGCGGCCGGCAATGGAACAACTTCGGGAACCGCCACGAGTACACCGGCCACAACGACAACACCGTTGACACCACTCACACCGAACGGGGTGCTCGGCAACCATAACAACAACAATATGCATACATATACCAATCAGCACATATTGGCGGCAGCGGTGGCGGCTTCAGGGTCATCCACAATTGTGGCAAATGGTAATATACCAGGCAACGCAACAACAACAACAATATTGCCACCCCCACCATTGCCGCCCATAAAACATTTGTCGTTGTTGCAACAACAACAACAAAAGCTACAACAACAGCATCATCAGAACCACCACCATCATGCGAATCATGTGCACACAAGCAACAACAACAACAACAANACCATCATGCGAATCATGTGCACACTAGCAACAACAACAACAATAACAAAAGCAACATTACCACCCCTGCCGCGAACAATAACAACTACAGCAATTGCAACAACCTNAAGCATCATTACCACCCCTGCCGCAAACAATAACAACTACAGCAATTGCAACAACCTAACAGGGCTGATGGTCAATCAATCGAAACATGGCCCCGGACCACGTGAGGCGTTGACCAGTCTGGGCCTCCTATGCTTGGGTGAGTCGGCAGTGTAGTACGGCAGCAGTAAATATGATTTATAACCTCTGCCTTCCCACAGTTTCGTTGCTATTGGCACTGCTCTCGTTGATTTTCCTCTTGAAAATCTCACCCAACGGCAGGGAGGAGGCGATTTCTCGCAGTCCCACCGAGGATTTCGTCATTGTATACGATGTGACATTGGCGCTGTGCGCCCTGTCCTTGTCCCTGAACCTGTGCTGTCTGCTGGTGTGCTCCATCCAATTTCTGTTCGCCGTCAAGCTGGTGCGGTCCCCCATGTTCGATGGCAGGTAAGCCGAAAAGCCCTGCGCAAAGGCATATCTCAAATCTCACCTTCACACCCCTTAGAGACAACAAGTACTTGGAGAAATCGAGTGCCAGCCGGACCTGTGCTGTGGGTGGCTTCTTCATTTCCATTCCCATCTTCCTGACTGGTATGTTAGCCCTTGCATTTTTGAGACCCAAATGAAAGTTTGTTTGTTTGTGTGGCCCCGCAGGTATCATCTTGTACACGTTCAACCACTTCCATTCGACTCCGGCGATCATCACCAGCGTGCTCATCGGCATTGGTATTGTGTTCTGTGGCGGCGCCATGGTGCACAATGTGTTCGTGTGGCAAAAGGAGAAGACCATCAGCTATCGCAGTGCCCCCGCTAACATGTCCATGATATCGCATATCGGGCCGATAGCCCCGCCCGCTCAGTTCCTGAATTCCACAGCGCATTCAGCGAATTTCAATTGCAGTCATGCGCCCCACAGCGTCACGACGTTGCCGCTGCATCCACAGAGTGCCCTCTATCCCAGCTATGTGCATCATCCCACTTCGGTGACACCGGTGTCCCCGAATCATTCGCACGGCAGCTTCAACGCTCTGGTCGGCGGCTGTGGGGGTGCCCTCAGCTCGGCCTACATAATGAGGCCATCCACTGCGACACCGCCGACGCCAAAGCCCCTGCCCAATGGCTGCGTTGGCCGGGAGGCGAGCGGCTCCGTTAGTCCAGGCATACCGGCGGCCCTGGACATGAGCAACATCACCAGTGCGTCGCTGCATGAACTGTCCACGCTAGTATAGTTTGTGTAAGTTATGGCTTAAAAATCTTGCCCTATTGCTTTGCAACTAGTTGTAGTGTATAACGATAAGAAATAATTTACATTACATGACTGTATATACATTAGTATACGTAAGGTTGTATACCTAAATATATTATTTAAATGTTTGAAGACATGTTTGCATTTTTGGGGGCGTGCCATACACTTGATTCCATCCCCTTTTTGGGAGCAGCCGTTTCGATTGACAGTCACGTCGCTCTAAGCTTCAATTAAAACCAACAAAATTTCAACAGTTTAAAAGTTTAAATGACAATCCAAAAATTATTACATTAAGTAGTATATATGTGTAAGAATATATTTGTGTGAAGAACAGGAGGTGGTCCCCGGAACCAATTCATTTCTTCGTGGGTCTTCCACGCTTCTTCGGCTGGTCGGCGGCAACTGCAAACAGATGAAATGTTTATATAGAGTTCGTAGGGGTTTGCCCATACTTACGTTCATTATCATCCTCTGGTATAACGGTAAGGGTTGAGTTCGGCGATTGCTTGCTGGAGCCTGGGGAGTGTTTTGTCGGCTCCCTGGAACGTCGCCTGGTGCTCCCTCGGCCCACACTGCTGCCCATCGAGCTGGCCACACTGACCACATCATCGTCGACTTCATCCTGTTACAAGGAGATTAAAATGAGTCAGGACATTTCACCAGTTGGCACTGAATTGGTCTTACCTTATCCTTGAGGGAACTGCGGGTGACACGTCGCTGCTTTGTGGAGGTCAGCGAAGCCACGGACTCCATGTCACTGTCCCGACTCGCCCGTGACACTGGCCGTTTGCCCGTGCCCTTGGGTGACGGCGTTGGGCCAGCCGAGTCCGTTGGCGAACCTTTCGACGAGGGTGTTGCGGTGCTAGTGGGCGTGGCGTATTTCGCAGACTTCTCGAGCATGGCCAATTGCGTGCGGGTCAGGCGTCGCGACGACGAGTACAGTAAAGCCTCCTCCGAGCGAGCTGCCTTCTGCGTCGCCTCGTCCGCCGCCGCCTCCTCCTCCCCGATCGGCTCAACACTGGCATTGGTCTTGCGTGTGCCGCGTCGAGTGCTACGTACCGACTTTGGCGATCCGCTTTGCACGCTGATCGCATCCTCCTCGTCCACCTGACTGACCACGCTGTTGCGTCGTTTCCGCTTGGGCGTCTCCGACAGGTTGCTCGACACGGAGGTGCGGCGTGTACGCTTCGGCTGCTCAGCACTGACGATCGACACATCTGCCTCGCTCTCGGAGGTCAGACGCAAACGGGATCGAGTCCTTGCGGACGGCGAGTCCAANAACGGGATCGAGTCCTTGCGGACGGCGAGTCCAACGGGGTGTGGGCATCTTCCGCAATGGTCTTCAGCAGGGCGCGTCGCCTTTGGCTGGCTGTGGTTGAGGCGGCGCCACTGTTGTCCTCCTCCCGGTTGTGCGGCACCGATGTACCGCGTTCCTGCCGCCGCGGCGTGTCCACTACTTCGGAGCCGCCCACATCGACCGAACGTCCTCGAAGGGAGCGTCGTGTTCGCGCCGGCACCTCCTCATGGTTAGCCGCTAATGCGGCACCAGACTGTCGCACGTGTGTCGTGAGCGGTGTGAGATTTGCCGATTCGCCGAGCGGCTGTGCGGGCACAGAGCCAGCTCGCGATCTCCTTGGTTTCAGCGGTGTAGCACGAGGCGTTGCCTCATTGCTGAGATCCTCCGGTGGTATTGAGGTGCTGCGCAATGACCGCACCCTTTTGCCCGATGGCTCGTCAGCAGGTGTGCTGGTGGTGGTNTCCTTTTGCCAGATGGCTCGTCAGCAGGTGTGCTGGTGGTGGTGGTGGATTCTGTGTCGCCAGTTGTCGGGGTGCTGGTGAGTTTCTCCATTTCAAAGGCTCGTATGAGCGTCTTCTTACGATTGTGATGGGACGTGCTCTTCTCTGGGTCGCTGTGTTTCTCAGGGCTCTCCAGGGGGCCCTTCTCTTCGTCTCCATGTGCTGACTTGGCGCTGTCCTTTGTTTCGGAAGAGCTGTTGGCCTCATCCGATGGTGGTTTCTCGTGGGTTTTGTCATCGGGTTTCTCATCCTTTTGATCCTCCTTATCGATGTTTTCATTCAGTTTCTCTGGCTCTGCATTCGTTGGCACTGGCACTGGAATANATGTTTCTCATCCTTTTGATCCTCCTTTTCAATGTTTTCATTCAGTTTCTCTTGCTCTGCATTCGTTGGCACTGGCACTGGAATATCTTCTTCATCTTCTTCAACTTGCAAATGAATAACTTCTTCCTCAGCCTCTTCTTCTTTANTGCCTCTTCTTCCTTAGTTTCTGTAGCACCTACAGAGCTCTCTGCNCTTCTTCTTTAGTTTCTGTAGCACCTACAGAGCTCTCTGCAGCCATTTCCTGTACTTCCATTGCTTCTGCCTCGGCATTCCCCGATTCCTGGGCATCAACACAGGCCTCTTTCACGACCTGCTGCTGTTCAGCCACTTCGTTTTCTTCGTGAGTGGCTGATGGTTCAACTGTAACTATGGTGNTCCGATTCCTGGGCATCAACGCAGGCCTCTTCCACGACCTGCTGGTGTTCAGCCACTTCGTTTTCTTCGCGAGTGGCTGATGGTTCAACTGTAACTATGGTGGTGGTAGTTGAAGTAGTTGTTGACTCGATTTCACTGAAGATTTCGTTAGGCAGCGTTTCACTCATTACAATGTTAAGGGTCTCACTTTCGGTTAGTATTTCGGTAACGCTGAAGCCGGTGTTGCTTGTAAAAACGGCAGGCTCATCTTCCTGTGACACCTCGTCACTCTCGGTGACCAGGTAGGAGGGATACACGGACTCTGCGCCCAACTCGATTTCCTCAGTGCCCATTTCTTGGATGCTAAACTTTGACACTTCATGCACCACATGCATCTGCGAGTACATGCCAGTGGAGGTAGAGGGCACGTCCGAGTTGCTTTCGTCGTCATCGACCAAGGACACAAATGAGACATCTTCGTTGTGTGTGGCTTCGCATTTCGATTCGCCTTCGGCTTCCATTTTAGTTGAGATTCCATCCCGCTGGCATTCTTCCGTTTCGACGTAATCACGAGCGGTGACCATCACCGATGAGTCCCCACCATCCGATAAGGAGGCAAAGCTTAGGTGCATGGTGCTCTTCGACGGTTCGGATGGATCGTAACTTCCAGTATCTTCGCTCTTCGAAATGCCATCAACATCTTGGGGCTCACCTTCCGTTGCATATTCGGCGTCTACAGACCCCTTGGCTTCTGCCGTCGCTTGGGCTTCTTCGCCATCCGACAAAGACTCGAAGCTAATGTGCATTACGCTCTTTGATGGGTCGGACTCACTGCCTACGCAGTCATCTTCGCGTTCAGAAGAGGTCGGCGGTCTGTCTGTGGAATCGTCCTCAACGACAACTTCCGTGGCGGCACTGTTGCGATTCTCTTCCCAGAAATTGGTCTCCACATCGAGATGCATCGAACTTCTGGAGTGCTGCTCATCACTTTCTGCCTCATCGGCGTAATTTTCATCGTCATTATCATCAATTTCTTCATCCTCAGTCTTCTGGGTTTCTCCGTCTTCATCGAACTGATCGTCTTCAGGACTGCTGACGCCGCCATCCACTGATTCGACATCATCATCGTTGTCGTAGGTATGTCTGCTGCCAGACGATATCGAGCGGGAGGAAACAGAACGGGAGGATGGTGATGAGGAGGAGGAGGACAGTACAATGACGGCATCATCAACGGTGCTTGTCGCAGCCTTGTGGCCCGTATCAACTCCAACGTCTTCTTGGTCGTCGTAGATACCCTGCACACTATTGGATTCCTCTTCTTTGCCAACGGGCTCCTGATAGTCACCGTAAATACCCAAGGCTTCATCATACAAACTGGACTCGGTAATATCCATGTCACGAGACTTCTCTGCGCCCATTTCATTGTCGCCATATATGTCCAAGCTTTCCTCTTGGGGCTGTTCACGTCTATCATCCACAACGACTTCCGCACACTCCTCGACTTCGTCGTCATCTTGTGGTTTACCTTGGCCCGGATGGTGCGAGGAGGTAGCATCGAAGGTGGACAAATCATAGCTACTCATGCCCAAAGTGGTGTCTATCACCATTTCCTCTTCGCCGGCTTTCTTCTTTGGCGCATCATGCGGTTCGTCCTGTTCTCGGTTGCGCATCAGAGGCCTGCGTATCAGTTTACTGGACGTCTCCACCGACGACGATTCCACGTACGTCAGACCGCCCACAACCGTGGAGCACTCGGAGATCTTCCCAAATTTCGACTGGCTTTCACAAACTCTCGACGACGACCCCTTCGGTAGGAACTCATTGATTTTACTGCCCAACGAGTAGGTGGCAGCGCTGCCAGCACTTATGAAGCCAGTGCTGAAATGGGAATCCATTTTTGGGGCAGTTCTGTACAAACTAGCCGAGGATGTTTCGTACGTAAGGTCTTGCGACTCCTGCTTTTTCGTTTCGGGTATTCTCTTCAGGCACGGCTCGGGTGTGAGAGACTTCTCAGAACGCTCGGCCGAATATCTAGCCAAGGGCTTACGCGGCTGTGGACCACTAATAAAGCTGCGCTTGCTTGTGGTGGCGGTGACGCCAGTGGATTGCTCCGTGAGTGAGGAATTCACGCCACTGTCCACGGCAGCCGAAACCATGGACGACATAGGCGAGTAGAATCGATCCTCGACTTCGGTTGTGGCAATTGGTGTCACATTCCCCGACGCCGACGCACTGTCACTGCTTAAACTGGACTCAACGGATATGCTGCGTGTGACCTCCTTCTGTGGCGTTTTATGCTGCTGCTGCTGCACCTCTTCTTCGATGACCATTTCTTCGTCTTCTTCGACTTGCTCCAGAGGCTGATCGTGAACTTCGGATGGCAAACGGAAGCGTAGGCTCTTCTCTTCCTCCCCGGGTGTGTCTCGTCTCAAACGATGACGTTCCAAAGGTTCTGGAGTATGGGCCTTGAGAATACCTTGAATCTCTGCAATACCACTCGAAAACTTCGGCATTACATTAACGCTTTCAACAGCTTTGGCCGGCCTGGTAAGGAAGCCCTCATCAGACTCCACAGCATTTTCTTCGACCATCTCAGTCTGGTCGGCGGCAAAAGTGAACTCGTGCGCACGACTCATCGACACCTTGTTCAATTTGGCGAAATGAGTCAGGTCTTTTATAATCTCACTTTCGACGAGACGCCTCTTCTTCTTGGGCTGTTCGATGGTTTGGCGTTCGGCCTGGTCATTGCTCGTGTCCAGCAGCAGCTCACTTTCCATTAGGTTGCGCTTCTGGGTAGGCTTGTAGGCCTGCGGATAAGAGACACGGTTCTTGTCCAGGTACTCCATGGACATGGTGTCCACTTGGGGCTTCCTCAGAAAGGGAGCGTTGTGCGAACTCATCAGATTCGTACGCTCGCCGCCCTTCTCCTGCATCTCACCCCAATAGTAGGTGGCGAAATGAGCACTCAACGCCGAGCTGTGATAGATGCCGCCCAGCAGATTGGTGGCATTCTGTTTCGTCAGCTGGCAACTAAGCGGCTCGGGCGACTCGTTGATGGCCTCCTTCTGTTTGATTTTGTTCCTAATGCGGAAGTACACGTCCGTGAGGCCTTGAGTGACAGGGGTCATGGTGGTGTTGAACGCAGACAACACTAGGTTCGGTGTGTCCACATTACTACCGCCCGCAGAGAATTGCGATCTCTTGGTCTTCGACACCTCATCCATATACGACACAGCCTCAAGGTATTTCGATTTCTGCAGCAAATACACCAAATGCAACGAATCGGAACCCAACGAGCTACTCTTGCGTAGTATTTGCTCTACCAGTTTGCCCTCGCGTTCCGTCAGTGCCAAGTCTCGTATTACACCGAATTGCCCTGTATTCAGGCAGCCCTTGAAGAACAACTCCATAAGAGCCTCATCGTGGGTGGAGCGCACGAAGTGAAAAGCCTCGGAGATCAGCTCGTTGGCCAGAAAAGTCTTCAGCTTGAGGATCGGCGAGACGAGGGTCGATCGGCCGTCGAGTATGCGCAATGCCAGATTGGAGGCATTTTGTGCCAACAGCGATTCGATCAGCATTTCCAGCAGCCACTCCGGATACGATTTTTTGTTGTTGAACGGCGATATGAACTCCTCGACAGCTGGCTGCAAGGGGGTGCAAAGGTTTTTATACGTACACTCTCAGATTGATGGGTACTCACCAGAAAATGCCCGTTGTCGAGATTCCAGAATGCTTGCACCATTTTCACCAAAGCGGCCGGCATATTGAAGACGCTCGGAAACTTGATCAAATTGCTCACCACATCTTTGTGCAGCTCCTCATCGATGCAGCTGTGCAAGTCCAAGAAGAAGTACAGCAAAATGGCGCACTTGCTGTCGAACTCTAACTCGGGCACGAGCATCACCCGCAACATGGCCTCGATGGAGGGCGGCGGATACAAGCCGTCCCCGTTCGCTTCCAGCCAAAACTCCAGCAACGAGTTGCCCTTGCTCTCGTGCTCGATGAACGAATCGATGAACACCAGACGGCAGCTCCCGCTTTTCGGTATGATGAAGTTATTGCTTAGCTTCGCGAAAAGTTTGCGTTTCTCCGAGTAGCGGGTCTTGATCTCAGAGTACACGCCCGGAGCGTATTGAAACAGTCGGGCAGATTCTGTGTGGTTGCCTGTGGTGTCGGCCCGCTCTTCCGGCAAAAGGCCAGTGTTGAGGAACCACAAAACAATCGCCTGATAATCGGAGGCCATGCGAAGTGACTTGTATTTCGTTGTCAAATTTGTAAAGACTGTGCGAAGGAGTTATTGAAATGTTTCAATTTTATAGTTAGGTGTTTTTTAAACGTTCTACGTACTCTTTTCGGGTATATTTCGTTTGGAAATCGTAANGGTTAGGTGGTTTTTAAAACGTTCTACGTACTCTTTTCGGGTATATTTCGTTTGGAAATAGTGAGGATATCATTCAGCAGATCGGCCATCAATTTCAGTTGCCTCGTTATAAAGCCCAACTCGGTTTTCTCACGCTGATCCAACGGGTAGCCACTGAAATCGAAGAGTACTTTGCACAATTCGTTGCAGCGACTTTTGATGTTGGTCGCCCGTTTCCACAGCCAGTCGGTGAGCGTGGACAAGGATAGGCCGGTGGAGGCGGTGAAGTTGCCCATGAAACTGCCGTCCGCCCAGCACTTGCCGCAGTCGCGTAACAAACTGTAACAGTTGTTCTCCAAGGCCACCGAAAGTAGAATTTCATATTTGGCATTCTAAGAAGGGGAAAATAGGTTACGAATGAAATCTTTGAAAATCTGACCACGCTTACCCTCGAGAACGTCGAATTCACGTTGAGCTCTGAAAATTGGGGAAACAAACGAGTCCGCAAAACCTCTTTGAAACAGGAATCGGGTTCGAGGAAAATCGATGCATTGCTGGCCCTCAAATAGTTGATGACCCGATTCTGAAGGCCCTCCCAATTGTAGTTGCGGCACTCGGAGGTGAAAAGCAACAGGAAATCTTCAAAATTGATAACAAAAATGATAAAATTAGTCCTGAGCTGGTTAAATGGATTTCACAACCCCAATTACTCACCGAAACTCAGGGAATTCGGGTAGAAATGCTCCTCGTAGCGTTGCATGGAGTTAAAGTGCGCTATGTTGCCGGGATTCAGATAGGCATTGATGGCCGCCCGATGGCCCCCGCTAAGCACGAATCCGGCCAAAAAGGTGGGAGGCGCCTTGTGTGGATGGATGTAGAAGGGCATTTGCTCCTTGTACCACTGATTCAGGTCGAACAGTAGCAATTTGTTCTTCTCCTCCTTGCTGGAGTACCACGTCATCATGCACAGGCAATGGGAATCGTCGTTGGGCGTTATCTTGGAGACCGACTGGCAAGCCAGTGCCGAACTCTTGCATGATGCCTCCAGTGGCAATCGCAAACGTATCGACCCGGAGATGAAGCTCTGCAAT
>JXPZ01017026.1:0-14164 GCA_001014575.1 Themira minor
GGGCCGTATTCACTTGAAGAATACATTTCACGCAACAGCAGTCAAGCCAACGTCCCCATACAGAATGTCCTGTCAACACTTGCATGAATTTTCGATTTAGAATTCTCTGCGCTCATCCACACACCCACAGGGATGCGTTCATCTTTGTCATCAGTGTCGTTGTTGGCGTCGACAATTTTGATCCTTTTGATCCTTTTTTCGTTTTGTGTCCTTTTTTCCATTTCATTTTTTGTCTTCTTTGTGTCGAGCAGATAACATTAACATTGTTCAATCCATTAACTTCTAGCACTTTCTAGCTTCTGGTGTCCTTTCAAGTGAAGCCTGCTTTCTTGTTCGTTATCCATAAACCTTTCTCATCGGTTCGCCTCTACAACGTGTTTGCCGTTGTCGTCGCTGTTATCACTAGAACACCCAATACAATGTCACATATTCCCCCTTTCAAGTTAACATTCGCGACCCTCCTTCACAATTTCGTATTATTATCCTTTCGGGCGTTCGTTCGCACGTTCGTTTGGGTCGCCGCTTCAAGTCTGTGGTAGATTTTTCATTTTTACATAAATTTTCAATCACCAAAAGTCACTCATGCTTTGCATTGTAATGTCACGCCTCTCTATCGCCGCAACACCCAAGCCCCACACTACAGCCCGTGTTTGGGGTCGTCAATGGTCGTCCATGGTTCACTAAGGTTGGTTCGGTACAGTCGGTGTTGTGCGATGTCATCTGAACTCATCTTCTTCCCCGTTTTTTTGCTTTTGTCGTTTTTTTTTTCGCCGCTTATGAAAAATTGCTGAACAGTCGATAATTTTTCGTTCTGCGGTGTCACCTACCATACGCAATGCTCATCCCGCTCTTTCACTTTACATTTTTAATGTTAATTTTTGTTTTAACTCTTTGGGTGCTATTTATATTTGTGTATCTGTTCGTATTTTGTTTAATTTTTATTTGCTGACGCCTTATCGCGTTGACAATTTTTGCTCATGCCAAACAGTGGAGCCTTACCAGCCCCTTATACAGCNAGGCCCCAAACAGTGGAGCCTTACCAGCCCCTTATACAGCGAGAAATTAGACATTTTGAGAGAAATTTGTATGGTNCAGCGAGATATTAGACATTTTGAGAGAAATTTGTATGGTAAGGTGGTGTATGTCTAAAGAAAGGAAAGGCAAGAAAGGCAAGAGTCGGCGTAGGTGATTTTTGAACATCCTAAGAGCAGTCCAATGAAATAATTTCATAATTTAAAATTTTTGAAATTTTTAAGAGTACAAAGTTTTTCTTTTTGATAAATTATAAATGGGTTTGAAAATGATCGACCTTTACGTCTTGTGTCATTTCCAAAGGCAAATTAATTTATGAATTTTATTTTTGAAAACGATATATTCATTTCATATTGTTTTTTAAAAATTTAACAATAAGTAAATATTATTGCAATGCTTATTAAGCAAGGTTATCGGGTGTATAAGGGTACTCCTCTGTACATGCAGTTTTGTTTGGGTTTTTATTGTTCATTCATTGTTGCAACCCTTGTGGTCCAATTTGTGTCCCTTTGGCAGAGTGCGAAAACCACTTCATAAATAATTCATTTGGTGGCAATTTGTTTTTATTCGACTCTTTTTGTTCTTATTATGAATTTTTTTCTTGGTCGGCAATAATTTTTTTTAAATTTTATTTTTACTCATGCCCCATCGACTTGGTTGCATGCGTTTGGCCAAACAAACATACATTCTTACATTCATGTGCGTATATTAGTATGAGCATATGCAATAGAGCAGTGCAAAGAGCTGGCAGATTTAGAACATAAAATAAAGCGGGGGCATCATCTCGGCCGTCCTTGTCGTCGTCGAAATCAACCTAACGTAAAATAGACACGAACAAAGGCTTTCATGCCTTTGCGAGCATAAAATTGCTTTCCACATATTCGCACAGTTATCCTTTCGATCCCGCTCCAATTTACACTTTGTACGCCGCCGTGCTCCGATATTGTGCCTCACCCAGCAGCACCGCTGACGCCGCCACTCTATTACTGTTACTTCGAACATTCGCCGTTCTCGTATGCTCGCACTTGTTTGTATTTTCGTATCATTTTTCCTGTAAGCGACGACGAAGGGGCTAGAACGGAGACGGCGTTACCGCCTACACTCCGATTTGACGATTTATTTCATTGCAAGTGAATTTGATTCAATTTTTTGCAATTTATTTGCAATTCGAGTTGAAATCCTTTTCCTTCCCGCATTTGGATGGTCTTAAGGACTGTTGCCATTTTCCTTTCACATTATTGGAGAGGCCAAAGCTGTGATTGAAGATAAAACACCTTCCACAAGAAGCTAGATCAATTAGNCGATAATTGAAGATGAAACACCTTCCACAAGAAGCTAGATCAATTAGTGAATTTTCTAAGTGAAAAACAAAACACCACCAAAGTATACCAGTAAATCCCTGTTGGTAAAAATCTTGAGTGGCTTATTAACACTTGAAATTATTCTTTTTTTAACGCTATCAAANCTTATTAACGCTTGAAATTATTCTTTTTTTAACGCTATCAAAGAGAATTACTTTGTTGGAACCCAACAAAATTATGGATGTTCTTTTTCGGTACTGACTCTGTAATTTGTCACAAATCACGTTTTCACGTATTGTATTTTATTCTGCTTCCTCTAATTATACTTATACTCTTGGGATTTTTTGGCTAGTCACCAATTTTAAAACGCCGTAAACATGCCTTCACGGCAATTTCGATGCGCTTGAACCACACCGCTCGGCTAATTCACTCCCCTAACCGCTTCTAATTGCAACTCAATTAGTACCACCACTATCGCTTCGCCATTCATTAGAGTCCTTTGCCAACGTCCGTGTCCGGTATCCTGACAAGAGTGCATACTCAAAATCAACATCCTGTTTATCGCTTTCTATTTCTTTGGGCCCCCGCACCTACGTAGACGGCCGAACATTACGTTCGTAAGCCTCGAGTCCGTGGCAATTCAACAATGAATTAACAACGACCACACCACACCATAACTGCATTTCCCGTTTCCGTGCGAATTCAAAATGGCATATATCCTTGTTGCCATGAATCCTTGGTAGCGCGAACTCCTTCATCTTGGCCAAAGCTTCCGTTATCGGTGTTCCTGTTGTGTAGTTATTGTTGTTGCAGGAGTTTCCATTAGGTTGTTGATGGTGATGTTGTTTGCTTTAAAGGATGCGCATATATTAAAAGGACCACAAACAGCAGGACATGCGGTGCCCGAGGATGAAATTATAATTAAATGGCAATGCTGTGTTGGCTGTGGCATCATCCACCCCCTCCCCCTACTACCCTGGCGAAGAGAAAGGTTGCATGCAAAGCACAGGAGGACAATAACGACGATGACCGGCTGGCAATGTTATGTATACGGTGGTTTCAGTGCGATGGGTGTTAGTTTCGAGGTCATAGTCATATAATCAGCAGGACATGAAAACAATTACAAAAGATATGCTCCTTACAACAGAACAGTGGCGGCAACAGTGCAAAATAAGCTGAAACAAAAAAGGATTTGTCGTCACTAGCCGGCCAGGCCAGAAGACATTAACTTTATCAATGGCAGCGATAAGGCTATTCCATGCGCGTACACACACAACGACATGGAAAATCAGCTTATCACATTTGACTTTCTGTGCCTGTTATTCCGTTTTCGAATATTTAGGGGCAATCCCTTTCAATTAAATGTTGATACAAAATAAATCTTCCAAGATGCAATATCCCAACGCTTAAAAGCCCCTAATTATAATGTGAAGAAATTTAAGAAAGAAATTTCGACAGTTCGAAGTTGGGCTACATATTTTGCAATGAACTCAATATATAGATTTTTTTGCAATTAAATCTCACTAAAATAATTCACATATCTTTTGAATCCTGGTATTTTGTCGTATTAAAAATAATTATGTGGCGTTATGTGGCAAAGCAAATTAGCTTTGATTTTCAAAAATTGTATGAAAATCATTATTTNCTTATGTGGCAAAACAAATAAGCTTCGATTTTCAAAAATTGTATGAAAATCATTATTTACACTCTTGATGCGTTCAAATTGGTAACAACACCAATCCCCAATATGCAAAAAACATGTTAATTGAATAATTTCAATGTCTATCAATCAATTCATATTGAGATTAAGCGATTACCTCAAAATTAATATGCTCAAAACTAGTTTTCGTACGCATTTAAAAATGACAACTCAAGAAATTGATAGTTTTCANTTAGTTTTCGTACGCTTTTGAAAATGACAACTCAAGAAATTGATAGTTTTCATATCACTTTTCGGTCTCCTTTTTCTTAAAAAGGCACATGGGTTTTCAAAGAAACCGACGCACCCTTGACATTAATAAAAAAGAACAAAAAGCCTAGTTAAAGTAGAAACGTCGTATTCGGTTATGCTTAGATGCCCTGCATTGTGAGCAACATATGGGAAGTAATCAACATTTTGTTTTTTTGATTTTAGAAATTTTGAAGAAATCAATTTTCGCATGGAGACCAATTGATATGGTTGTACGGGAAACACCAGAACCCCCTCAGGAGCGATATGTTTGCAGAGACTATTTTAAAGTCCTATCTAACAAAGGGGGCACAACGAGTGTGCCCTCACACCAATGGAGGGTACACCAAATTAATATACCTCCTGTGGAGTGGTTGAAAACTCAAGTTAATTACCCGTTTCTGAGCACCCGAAGGCTTGTCACGGTGTGTGTATTCTCGTTCCTAAAGTGAAATGTATGTGATATCCTCGACGTGCTTTAGGATGATTTCGTCGGCGGTGTTTGTATGTTTTCCGCTTAGATTTTTCGTTATTGCCTGTCTCGCAATTTCGCTTTAATTTTCCAGCAAAGTGCACACATTCCAAGAGGCGGCACGTGAACCAAGAGCAAAAAGTAAAAAAAAACCATTACAATTTTTAATAAGCCAACGGAGCAGCAAGGACAGCGCTTTATATGCTTAAATTTTTTTTGTATTATCGTTGACAGATATCACATCGACGTGTACACTTGACGTCGTTGGCTACACTCGTGGCAGTCACTCATATCAATCGCAAAATCCAATTTGATAATGTTAATACACGTTGGACTGCACTTGCATATACATGATTTCAATGGTCACGGCAATTTGTTAAGTGAGCAGGATGAATAATGAACAATATCCATTTTTGGGATGTGAACAAGCAGCAGTGATACTTTCAAATTTCGAAGATGTTAAACATTTATGCCTCATTTATTTCAGACTTGCCACTATTCGCNAATGGCATTGCCTCATTTATTTCAGAGTTTCCACTATTCGCCGTGAGCCAGCCACTAAATGGNTTTATGCCTCATTTATTTCAGACTTGCCACTATTCGCCGTGAGCCAGCCACTAAATGGGAGCCTTTTAAAAATACATGACGTACATCATCAGGTTCGTGCTGGGCTGGGTTCCTTATGTCTAATTTCCCCCCAAGCGAACGTAATCATATTAATAATTGTTTGTTATCCTTCGGGTCGAGTCTTTGCGTTTCATTTGTGTGCTGACTTAAGTACGCAAAGAAAATTTATCACAACTGTGTGGCCGTGGCACTCTCGTGTGTGCGATGAAGTTGAACGGTGCGGCGTACGTGTAATTCTCCCATCGGCTCATCGTCGTCTTATGATTATCCTTTTTAAAAGGTACATCACGTTAATGTGTGAAATACTCGCGAGGGAGTAGTTTGCGCCGCTCAGCCTCCGTATGTATCGCTTCTCCATTTGTGGCCACAACATGGATAGTTGAACTTTTGATGCGGGGTGGTTTGAATGGTGGTTGAACGTTTATGCTTTGTCCATAAAACGACATTAAAATTTATTTTTATTGGGCCACATGCTTCATGTAGGTGGTTTCGGGCTGGGCGTAACGGTGTNAAAAATTTATTTTTATTGGGCCACATGCTTCTGTAGGTGGTTTCGGGCTGGGCGTAACGGTGTGCGTGCCGTTGATGCATAAATGGGCATAAATTGATATTTCATTAGGACAGTAAAATTAATTGATCCTCTGCGAGTTGTGCATACCGACTCTGTGCTTAATGTCCCTCTGTGCTTTCCTCTTATATATGTTTGTTGTCTTAAGCAGGCCGTGAACATATTACGAGTACAATTAATTTTGGATTTTCTTTAAATGTATTTATAAATTAAATTAAATGTAATAGGATATGTATGGACCTCAAGAGAACAAATGTATAATTTTGAATAATACATCGTATCTGTTGTTACACACAAATCGCATATATTTAAAAAATCTTTAAAAAAATATATTTTCTACCCGTTGCTATAATATTTGCATACATACTGTGGAGCAACGAATGGTTGTCCGATGCAATCCATTAATTTACTTTCCATGGTATGCCCCCTGACGGCCATACTTAAGTACGCAACACTTCGTCATCGTGCACTGTGCTGTCATGCACGCGCACATTTCTTGCGACGGGCAAGAAAAAAATTATCGCTGCCTCCACACGTTCGTAAGCAATTTCAAATTTTGATTAATGACACATCATAACTTTGAAGGCTGTGCAACCGGGCACGGTTGCACGGTCTGACAACAATTCTTTGTCGGGGCCCAACAAGCTGAGTCGAGCGACTCGATTACATTTGTAATGCAACGCTACGTGTTTGGTTTCAATTTAAATTGCTTGCGTAAATAATTGCGTTAAATGTCATTATGTCATATCACACCAACGACAAACGAATAACGGCCAATGGACGGCGCACCAACCAACCCATTCTGTCAATAATTTCAGTACAAATGGACGCTGCACTGAATCGTGATTAATTTTTATAAACTCCATATAGGAGGCTATTTTCCAACCGTTCATGCATTTGGAACACCCAGAATTAGAAACTGGAACTGAAAAATGAACAACTATAGTGGGGGCGTATTGAGCATGGCACTAATCGGTCAAAGTGTTTTCCAAAATAAACAATATGCATATTAATGACCTGGAAATTCAAGCTTAAGCTATCAAATTTACTTTTATGCTTCTGGGCATTTTTGTAGTTCCTTTACACTTTGAACTCTTTTACTTTATGCAAAATTCGATTGCTTAATATCAAATATATATCAAAACTGCAGCGGTCAGACCAGTCTTGTGTGCNATTGAACTCTTTTACTTTATGAAAAATTCGATTGCTTAATATCAAATATATATTAAAACTGCAGCGGTCAGACCAGTCTTGTGTGCCGTTTAAATGTGTTGCTTTTGTTGGGGTCAAGCATCTATCCATAAATCATTTCAACATTTTATGAAATGATTTGTTAGGCATTATTGTTGTTTTTCTCGCAGAGATCACAGCCAATCGAATCATATTGTTTTCACAAATAGTAAGTTGAACCTTGGTATGTTGAAATTTTTGATTTTATAAGAACCGCAAGTAATTTGCACAGAGCATTCATAGTTTATTCGTTTTTCTGGTTCTGCTCAATTGTGGGGATTGTAAACAGGCCCAGCCAGTCAACCGCTATGCGAGCAAATACCAAAACAATTGATATTCATAAGATATATGTACGCGCTGTATTTGGTGCGTGCCTTTGCCTCGGTGATACATGCGAGTGTCATGTTATTATGGGGCTCACTCGCTCAGACCACACACACACAGAACATACGTCATTAGTGTTACTATTGTTTTCCGTTGAGGAGACTGGCGAACGGCATAAGGGCGGAGGAGGATTCGCACACAACAATATCCTTATTATATCTATAATAACAGAGTCGACCAGCAACAGCATCAACAACAACTTACCACCTCACCAGCGAGAAACTGAGAACGTGCACGTGCCATTTTGATGGGTAGGAGTCTTCAGAGATCACACTACAGGAACAGACCTCCAACCAACCACACCGAATGCATAATTATAATACGAGCAGGCAACAGCCCAAACCCGATGGCACAATGCCAACGGAATATGGTTTCTCCTTTTTCCGCCCCTTTTTCAGTCTATCAACAATTTCAGCGGTAAGGTTAGCCGTAGTGCAACAACAAAACAAAATAAAGAAACCGGACATCAACAATAAGTTGCTTGTGCAGAAAAACACCGTGCCATGTAGGTGTGGCCAGTATTTTTGTATACTGTTTTTCGAGGCGGCCTAAAATCAGACAAGCTTCAAANCAGACAAGCGGCAAATGCCAGCGTAGTAATGCAGTACTACCCANTCAGACAAGCTTCAAATGCCAGCGTAGTAATGCAGTACTACCCACTAATTAATAAACGCATCGTGCAATTTTGTTTTTTTTTTTTGTGTCATTTTCAAAAATCCCCGTTGTTGTTGTTGTGGTTACAGGCCAAGCTCCAAATGGACAACAACCCCTACCCACCTTCCCACACCATTGATAGATAAAGCCATGCTCTAAACTAATTGTGATGCCCCGGCTGTTGATTCCTTCATCAACCACACACCTAAGGCCGGCAGCTTAAAATGGCTCTCCAATTATGTGAGAGGGACGAAACCGCACATTTGCAGTGCGAGCACATATCAACGTACACGCCCACACCCTCATATCTAATTACGTGCACCATGAAAAGCCCTTCAGCCGAATTAGCTCTATTGATGTCAGATTGTCAGAAAATTTCAATAAAAACTGTCTTGTTTTTGCAAGTAACCAGAGCTAACATAGAATTTCCCCTCCCTATTTTCACCATGGTCATTTTATGTATAGTATTTCCCATGTTGCTTGCTTATGAGGCTTGTTTGTGGTTTGCGAGCAAAAAATCGCAATTGTTCATATCAGCTCAAGTTGTGAGTCGTTTTGTTTTTAAGAACTTTAGCAGNGTGTTTCTTGATATCAGCTCAAGTCGTGAGTCGTTTTGTTTTTAAGAACTTTAGCAGTTGACAACGTGACTATGAATTAACAATTACCCCACGCTACTCCACAAAACATTTAAACAAATTTTCCAATGATATTGCGCAACATTTATTCAACAAAGGCAAGGAGGGCCAATGCAAAATACCCCAGAGCGCAACAGGCTGTGCCCTCGTGCTGTGTCGTCGTTGTGTATGTGTGTGAATGGCCTGCAATGAAAAGCACATCGCAGCTGTAAGACTCCCTCCCCTTGCAATTTACATTAATTTGTGTAATTGCTTCTATGAATTTTCGTAATACATTTGAAAAATTTCATTTTGAGTTATTTATTTGTTGAGTTCCTTTGAATGCCAACAACAGTTACAAATTACATATGCACATGTATGTAGTGGCACTCTCCTCAAATCCGGCATCCTTCCAATGTCTGACAACACTATGAGCAGCAACAACAACAATATGACGATTGCTCAAAATTGCAATGATTGGTAGGCGTAGAAACTATTTGCAGCGCATGAGCCTCAAGCATGCGCTTTAAACTATGCATTAAATAAAATAACAGGAAAATAAACAAACATTGCAACAACGGCAATGTAAAAAACAACTTGCAAGCCCAACATGTTGTTACAACGTGCAACAACAAAATTGTGTAAGAATTTTCCCCAGTTCTTTGAGTTGGGTCGATGGCGAGGGAGGGCAACCAAAAACAACGAAAACCAACAACTAGTCCCATTTTCTGTGTAGTTGCAGTATCAAATTGCATATGTATTTAGCTTCACCGTTGAGTTGTTGGCCTACAAGGGGGCTTCTTGTTTTGATTTAAAAATATTTTCTTTCTTTGCATCTCTTATAAATTAATTGAATTTCCATAAATATTCGAAAAGTTTCACCCGCCATGTTTTGGCAATGGCTATTACGTGTTAATTGTAAATGCATGTTTTTAACCAGCTCCTTCGCTCTGGCGAGGTCGTGCCTTGCATTGGTTTTGTTATGGCGAGGCTGACCAGTACCGTGCCGCGGTAATGCGCCAACGTAGCTATACCATTTATTTACGCAATCAAATTGCAGCTTCGAGATCCCTTCTAATTTGTTGACCATGCTCTGGCCAGCACCTCGAGCACTTTGTTAGGTTCGGTATGTTATTTGTATTATTATTTTTTCCAAGTGGCAGAGATAAATTTTGCGCTAAAACCCTTGCATTGTATTTATTTATTTATGTGGTGCAATGAAAGGAAGGAATCCGGGAAGGAAGTCCGACGTGAAACATTGTCCGCTCCTACGTCGTTTATTACAATTCAATTTTCTAGCGTGAAATTATACAATTATACTAACAAGCACGAACGTTCGCACCGAAAATGGGTATCCGAAAAAAAAATCCGAAGCCGGAACACTTTTAAATTTCAAAGAATTGCATTCAATTTCTAGTGCCACTACAAATGTAAACAACATAAAACATTGTCTTCTCTCGGATGTAACGCGGCAAGCATGGCTTCATGGTCTTTCCACTTAAATGTTTTTTAATTAATTTACTCAAAGCTATAGCGCACGCACCCTCAGGTACAAGCACAACACGAGTACACGTGCGATATGCCTTAATGTCTTCTTAGTGCACTATCGAATGCATCGAGCGTTCTGCGTATAAATATTTGAAAGCCACGCTAAATGTTTGAAAAACACAAATCCTCCATACTTATGTAAGCGGAAATGAAATGAATTTCCGTTTCCGTCTGGGTATTGAATGGAAAAGGAGCGAGTTTAGTTTAAGAAAACAGCTAACGGTATGCTAAACTCCATCAAAAGATATATACGTCTATCACAGTCTTTAAGTCCAGGGAAATAACTCTATAAGAAAAAAGGGTTGACGCATACGGTGCTTTTGATACATTTTCAATATGTACCTTTGTATGCATGTAAAATCGCCTATATTAGTCTCTCCATGTCTTGGCAAACCTTATAAGAGCATCTCAGCATNAAAATAACCCTATGTACCTTTGTAAGTTGTATGTAAAATCGCCTATATTAGTCTCTCCATTTCTTGGCAAACCTTATAAGAGCATCTCAGCATTACCCCCTCTCAAATGGCCTCCCCATTCAATCATTCACCCGAAATTGGTGCTTAAGCCTTTAACAATTATATTGGTAGCGTAATAAAATTTTAATTACCTTTTTAATTGCATTGCGTTACTCAATTTTTTCCCCGCTCTAACCATTCGCGTCCAAATGCCATTAAATGTGTAGGAAATTGGCTTTTGTGCGTTCGACTGTTCAAGTGTTTGCGTGTATGTGTATTTTAATAGATGGTGCAATGTGTTTGGAAGNTATTAAATGTGTAGAAAATTGGCTTTTGTGCGTTCGACTGTTCAAGTGTTTGCGTGTATGTGTATTTTAATAGATGGTGCAATGTGTTTGGAAGTCGCATCCAAACGAAATAATACATACATACATATAAAGAGGGATCTATTGGTAGTGGAAACCGTTTTAAAGGCATGTAAAAATCAGTAGGAACTCACCTGAAATTATAGAAGCAGCAAGAAATTATGTGGTAGGCGATGTACAAATGAGAAAAATACCACTAACGTTGGTCATAATTCAAAAGAAAGGCTTTGTGAGCATTAAAATGAGATTTGTCGTAAATTACATTTCGTTATTGGAATTGGAGGAATAAATGGCGAAAAGAATACAAAATTGTAAATTTGCATAAAATTCTATTAAATTTATTTTGCGGCATTTTAATGTATTTTAACACAAAACACAATTGGAGAAGCCATAATTTTATAAATGCATATTATTTAAATTTATTTGCATCTCTAATTTTTTGCAATAATATCGAATATCAATTAAGAATGCAATTCCATAATATTTCAATTGCTATTATGATGTATTTGCATACGTTTTTTTATGGACAAATTTCGCAAGAATTTTTCAATTATGTCTCTTCAGTTAAATGCTTCAAATATTTAGAATTCTTGAGAGCATGCACGCACAGAAGGCATACACAACTATGTGCGCCCTTGAGTTTTCAAGCATCCCAGGATGGGTGGCCAAAAACATGTCAACCCATTGGTTTGGAAATTCTAGAGTGCACTCACGCACATCCCGTAAACATTCTCAAAAGGACACGAAAAAATTTCGTATCTCACGAAACGAAAGATTCGCAAAACTTGTAATCATTCCATTTAGTGTAAGCGCCAAGCAAGTCGTTCCATCTGCTCCATTTGACTTACATTGCAGGTATTTCGTCTTCGTATTTATCCTTTTTTTTATATTTTTTTTCATGCTGTTGTTGTTATTGTTCATATACCTAGTGATTTTTCGTCCCCAATGGAGGCTGGCACTGAATATGGCTGAATTTCACACAGGACGATTCGCCTCGCCTCGTATACTCAAACGAGCGGCAAGAAATGAGGCAGTAAGTGGCTTTTGAGACTTTTAAGAAGGCTTATAATAATTTCATGAATTACTCAAGGAGTTTATTATTTGATAATCACCATACCAGTATGTTTTTGTTGCTGTTGGTCCTCTTACTGGTGCCGTTGATGGTGGTAGTCTCCCTTTTTGATCCTATGTAAACTATTCTAATTGGTATGCTTACACGCTTAAACTGGTATTTTGCAACAACAACGACAGCAACATGACGATCCGAATTGTAGCATTGCATGCAGCAAAATGTAATGCGAAAATAATTGCTTACAATAATTTCTCACACTTAGCGGCAATATGAAGGACTGTATGGATGGTTTAAAGAGATCCCAATGGCTGTCAGTAAATTCGCTTGATGCTTATTGATTTTCAATAAGTTTCCTAAGCCGATTATGAAATTAATTGAATATTCCGAACTGAACGAAAAGAAGAACACCATTTTATACGCAATATTTTCTATATTTTTCCATATTTCTCTCCCGTTCATCGTCACAAGCTTGTGATGAATTTACATTTCTAAAAAGAGGTCCTTACATTTTCGGAGAACTTACCGTACTCCACTTACGTGGAAAAAATANTTTTTCGGAGAACTTTCCGTACTCTCCTTACGTGGAAAAAATACCAAATTTTGCGCAGNATTTTCGGAGAACTTACCGTACTCCACTTACGTGGAAAAAATACCAAATTTTGCGCAGCGAAGATCTTCTTAAAGTCTTATTTCCGAATGTTATTTAATTGGGCATGACGGAAGCCCTCTCTGTTTCAACCTGTTTGCATTGCACTCCAGCATAAATCGTCGATCATAAAGAAGAGCGCCCCCCGCTTAAAACCAACGTTTGATTGAACATCAATGACATGATTGCACACCCTTTTCGCCGCCGAGCAAGCTTTTACTCCACAAAAGGCCAATTTTTTGTTCGTCTTGTTTATTACGGAGGAATTTTGTTGTGTTCTGTTTTTTTATTTTGTTGTTGTTATGTGTTCTGTTCAATGTATTCTCACTTAATTTGCTTCAATGGAAACGGCATGGCAGCGGGATTGGTCGGTGGTTTTTGTATACGGCGAGCCAAACGTCAAGTGCACTTTGTCACACATACACACACACTCACACACACGAAGCAGAACATCCTTGCATTTTTGGTCTGAAACGTTGCACTGGCAGCAAGCTTACGCAGTGAAAGGATGCAATGGCAAGGACTAAATGCAGACACACCGCCCAGATATACGCGAAGTGCTCGACTCGACTCAACTCTGCCGTGCATGTTCAATTCAAAGATAATCGCATTGAGTGCTCATGTGTTAAGAGTGAAATTATGGAATCACTGAAAAACTCCAACCCTCCACTCCTCGAACCCAACGTTTTTCTGCGAAATTTAACGTAGAAACGGCAGCATGCAACAGCGACATCGAACACAATTAATTGATCTCACAAAAATGAAAATATGATGCATTAATTGCACTTAAAGTGCATAAATGACGACGTGCCTGCTTTCCTTGCGAATCGCTTCAGATTTACTTGGGCGCAATTAAATTTGCATTTAATTAAACACTATATACGCTCAGTGCATTAAATGAGGTGACAGTGAACAGCTGTTGGTGGTAAAAAAAATCGTATATAATTCATTGGCGGTATGGAAAAAGATGTTCTTATTTCAAAATGAAGAATTTCGAATTGGAATATTTCAGAGTGTTTCTTTATATGTTTTCTATAAGAAACTTTCTTCAATTCAAATTGAAATGCTGATATTCCCACAATCCTCCAACGATCTAAACTTATCGATGAACTTTCGATCAATTCAAGGGAGAATATGTGTACCGCAAAAGCACACCCGATAATTTACAAAACTCTCGCTCTCTCTGACGAAGGCAATAAAAACAAAACCACAACGCCGGTCACCAAGAACGCAATATAGTACTTATAT
>JXPZ01017037.1:322-11294 GCA_001014575.1 Themira minor
CCAAAACACCTCAACTAAGCAAATTGATACTCCGAACACAAAAATATATTTCCGTTAGTAGTTGAAATTAACTTCTCTAAAAATCTGACTCATTTACCTGTATTAATATTCCCTAAATAATTGTGATGTAGTTTTAAATGAAACACTTTTTCCCACAACTGCTTTATAAAGATATTTTATCATATCTTCCTCTTATTAAATTTAACTGTGAAACACAATATTCTATAAAAACAAACAATTTGTATGCGAAATATACGCTTTATATATATTTATTATATATATTTATTAATGTACAAATTTTGAGTATTTAAATGGGAACACATACCATATATTGACATTCTAAGAATAATGCAAACAAAGCATCGATCGTCTTGGTATTGAGTGAACTTTTCGATTCTACCAATGCAATGACCCATAGCATACTATTGAGCAGCTTTTGAATGAATTGGGACTAAAAAAATGAAGGAAAATGGTATTATGCAGTAAACCGGAGTTAAGAGCAGCGGAATGGACTAAGATAGACCCAGGATATTTGGAGAAGCAGATTTCATCCATGCCACCAAGGATTAATGAGGTTATAAAACTAAAAAGAAAGCTCACAAAGTCACGATTCCTGTATAAAACAAACGTTTCAGAGGAACACTTTTTGGACATTTATTACCATTTCTATCATTAAAGCAATTATAGTTATTGGCCCAAACGACATCATTATTATTACAGTAATTATATGCAACTAAATAACAATACATCTTTCAATCCTTAAAACACTTTCAGCACTCGTTTTATTTGCCCGGAGCCTATGTGCCGACAGAGTTTTAAGGGTGTCATGTTTTATTAAGCGCATAAAATTACTTACAATGTAGTGATCGAGAATGCACATACATAAATAACATCTTAGTAATATCACAAACCTTCACACACAATTTTAAGTTCATCTTGTGAATGCGTAATTTGCCTCATTTTGATAGGGGCTTATTTATAATATCAATGATATTCGATTTATTAATATATGAGTATATGTATAAACCAATGTTTAAATGGAATTTTGATAATGTTTAGAGAACAGCACTATTTAAAAAAAGCCAACTAGTAATGGAGTATGTGCGAAAACATCGACATTTCGACGTCAATACACAAAGATTTATCGATGTATCGAATAAATTTTGATATCTTTAATACTTGGAGCACAATGCATGTGTTAATTGTGCGGAGGAGATAAACAATGTGTAAAACCCTAATCAGTACACTCAACTCTCAATATGGTATGCAAAAGTGTTTCTGTGGGAACTTAAACGTATCTGACAAATACGTTGTGTTCGCCGAATATTTCTTTTTCATATGTGGACAAATTTTGCATAATTGGTCCATATAAAAATAAGTATACATATAAAAATAACATATGTAAACGAATTTATGAACATCAAGATATTGTTCCGTTCGATGATCGGTACAAGAACATCGGACTGGCTGATGATAAGACTTTTTCTTGTGTCATATGCCAACAAAATATGCATAAGAATTAAAAATCCTTCGTAATGTGTAATAAATTGCAGCAACTTTAGCGTGTCCAGCGGATCTTCTTACTACAATTTACATATGTTTTTTCTTAAAAAAAAATAATACTTTTTGCGGAGTTGAAACCGACATGTGTCGGTTTTTCATGAAAGGAATTTTGTTGAACTTTCAAACAAAGGGAACAAAATAGACCGCTCCCATTCCTTGATTATGACTTAACCAAATTCGTTCTGTCCTGTCAATAATCAGGTTCTTTGCATATATTTGTAAAGAATAAAATCGTATAACATATATATATATATAGATGTGGTCAAGAAAAGTGCCATTTCTCTCAACATTTAACTGAAATTCATATTTTCAGCAAGATATTCTTGAAAATCGTAAAATTGTAGAAGATTGTGTAAGAATGGAGTACAAGGAATAGAAATCTAAGTTTCTTAGGGAAGTGATAGACATACAGCAAGTTTTATTCTCAGCATACTAAAAACTGATTTAAAGCTGTCGGTGTATTATGTCACGGTTCGTTGCCGACTGATTTAACAACATTTGTATCCTAAATATTCTAGTAAGTTGGCCATTCCGACGATACTTTCAGTATTTTTTTGAAATTGTGTACCTGTCTCTCGAGTGATTGGTTTTCGTGGCAGCTTGAGTATGCCTTGCCTAGGCTAGGCAGAGTATACTTTCTGTTATGACAGTACTCTTCGACTATATGTTCCGATTCGTAATTCCTCATACATTTTAAGCTCTCTGAGTTGTGTTTTAGCTGTCAACTAGAATTTAATGGCGTTCGAACCTTTATTTAACTGATCGTTTGCTTGGACATCAGCGTTTTTTCCTACTTGATTTAAAGACTATTTGAAGTAGTTGTTTGTCATTTATTTGCGGTCAGATATGTCAAACGTGTTTCCCCCTTCCCTCTAATCTGTTACCTCAACAGAATTGTGGCAAACCCTTATCAGTAATGAACATACTGCCGACCGCTTATCTAAATTAATATCTGAAACTATATATACGTTTTAACTAGATGATTCTGTTATTATATGTTTATTTATTAACAGGATACGCTACATTTTCGGACAAAATAGCAGCTTGGTTGAAAGAAGATGATGAAAGTGACCAGCTCTTAGCTAATTCATTTTCTTGAATAAAAAGAAACATCGAATAAAAAGAAACACAGAGCATAAGGCGATGAAAATCGGTTTTAATATGTTTGTGTGAGCAATTGACTTCTATCCCAGAGTTAATAATACATAGACAAATTTTCTCTTACCCTGAAGCGACAATTTCCTCCAGGTCACAATGGGTACCACAAGACACACGGTGGTTTTTGTCATTTTTAATTCTTCTCTTTACATATCATTCGTTGCATGCGCTGTGTAAATCGCTTTATTCACCGTACTGCAGAGCTCTTAGCACACTTAGTGCGACAGATTCCTTCTGTTATTCTCTTTTTAATTTTCTCTGGATCGTGCTGTCGGCCTCGGTGGTGGTCGTTTTATGCTGGTGCACGTATGTAGATGTATGCGTGTGTGTACGCATGTTTATATGATTTGCTCACAAATGTTAGCTGAATTTTCATGCAAGTATGTGAGCTTGATCGTTGCGCTTTATAATGTCCTCGTTTAGTGGATGGCGTACGTAATACTTTGTTTAAATAAAACAAATATCAATTAAATTGTGCCCTGCAAAAATTAAGCTAGGGTGTGCTTTAGGTGTAGATGACCATGATAGAGTGTTGTCCCTCTATGAACATTTTGTTATTGTTTTAATTTCTGTATATGATATTAATTATTTCTGACTGAGCACTTGTTGGACGAGGGATAGTTATTAAAAACTATATTTATTGTCATTATGTATATGTATAAAAGCAAACTCTACTTATTCTGACAGACTTTGCGGTGATATTCTTGACACGAGCCTTTCCCTGTGAAAAATGTGACTTCGCAAATTTCAGGCTTTGATGGGTTTCCCACCATATAAACCACCCAATTTCCTATGATGTTTCCAGAAGTAAAATTTGTATTAATATGTCAATTCATGTTTTCTTATTTATTTCCATTATTCTTGCTATTTCTAATATTAAAATTTATTTTTGGTACTTAAAATATTTAACAAATTTTTTAATATAATCTCTATTTTCCAATCAAAAAACCATCAAAAAGCTATCTCGAACGAAAAATAAATTTTTTCCGTTGAAGAAGAAGAAACCCGGTTCTTGCTTTCTTGCCTTTCCTTGCCACATTCATGACCTATACAAACAAGTGGCTTTTCTTTCTCTAGGGGGATAAGTGACGTCAAGTCACCCAAGAAAACTCGCCACACATCGGTCAAGTGACACTGGGACTAAATCCCTAAATAATCAGGCTGCATATTATTAATCCATATTATTTGGCTGCATTGATTAATATCTTAAACAAAATATCAAAATCAACGTACAAAAAAAATCTTCCCACCCAATTGTATCTTAAGCACCCATACTTGCATGAGAGTTCATATAAGGGACANGCTCGACAGAATTCGCAAATTTCAGGCTTTGATGGGTTTCCCACCATATAAACCACCCAATTTCCTATGATGTTTCCAGAAGTAAAATTTGTATTAATATGTCAATTCATGTTTTCTTATTTATTTCCATTATTCTTGCTATTTCTAATATTAAAATTTATTTTTGGTACTTAAAATATTTAACAAATTTTTTAATATAATCTCTATTTTCCAATCAAAAAACCATCAAAAAGCTATCTCGAACGAAAAATAAATTTTTTCCGTTGAAGAAGAAGAAACCCGGTTCTTGCTTTCTTGCCTTTCCTTGCCACATTCATGACCTATACAAACAAGTGGCTTTTCTTTCTCTAGGGGGATAAGTGACGTCAAGTCACCCAAGAAAACTCGCCACACATCGGTCAAGTGACACTGGGACTAAATCCCTAAATAATCAGGCTGCATATTATTAATCCATATTATTTGGCTGCATTGATTAATATCTTAAACAAAATATCAAAATCAACGTACAAAAAAAATCTTCCCACCCAATTGTATCTTAAGCACCCATACTTGCATGAGAGTTCATATAAGGGACAACACTTACAATAGGCTCGATGTCTCTATAAAACAAAGAGTTTTATATATCTTGTTATAAAGTGCGATTTCAGGCGAAGATGATCACTGCACATGACATGATAGTGAGGCCAGCGCCATTCCTTAGTCACAAGCAAATGTGACGAGCAGAACGGGTAACATAACAAAGCGAAAAGCAGAGTTTGAGCGAACAGCCAATCCGGTCACCAATTGTGCTCACAGTCCAGTGATACGGAGAGCGCTATACATAGTACAAATATCGAATGAAATTTAAAGAGGAGAACAACAATGACAAAACAACCATTTGGGTGGTTGGAGAGCGATTTGGAAGTGACTTTTCTCTCGATTGAAGGTAATGACGAATATATCTTTGTATCATTTACGATGTGGTAATAATTACGGACTTTCAAATTTTTCTAACTAGAAAAAATAAAACCTTAGTAAAAAATTAACTTGATCAGTACGGTTATATTAGATAATGATGATATAAAAGAATTAATGGTTCAGCAATATTACTATACGGGATTTGTAAGAAGTAGATAGAACCAAAATTTCAAATTAATGACATTTTGTTTTGTTTTTTAATATATATATATATAACCTATAAGCCGGCATTATCAAGATGTTCCTCCTGTAGCCCCCGACTATTCATTATTAATATTCAAATAAAATTATACCTTTCATCATTTATTTATGTATATAAAATGATTAACTTCAGAGGTAAAACTGGTTGGTTACATACAAAGGATCATGGTAACCTACACAATAGAGATGGCGTTCTTGCGTCGTATACATTTTGGCCATTGTACCTATAAAACTGGACCATCCAGCCAGTGAAATGTGTACATTAATGATGAAAGTTACTCTCGGTTAGGTTACTCTCGGGAAATTCTCGCTAATTACTCTGAAAAATTAATTACATGAAAAATTGGTGGCCCTTTGGGGCCTATCGCTCTGCTTCTACATTAATACAAGTGTGCGACTAGTACACTGTTCGACCGTTTTAAGTTTGCGTACTTCTTTCTTATTCACTCCTTGGCACTATGGACAACAAAGTGGCCATCAAACCCACACATGAGATGCGTCAATGCTTCGGTGTAGGCACCGTTTTCAACCGTTTTGCGCTTGAGTGTGCATTCATATACATGTTAGTGTTGGTGATTCAGTTCGAAAAAGAACATTCGTCTAGTTTGTCCCCCTTCCAAGAATGGTTGGTTTGGTATGGCGATGGTGTAATGAAGAAGCAAAAATGGGATTTCGTCTTTTATGGTGTTTAACTTTTCGACATTTCTAATGGTAAGTTGTACTCCCTAAGAGTTAACTCAGCGGCTGCCAAGAAATGAATAACTATGTATTTGCATGTCATTATTTTTTATTTAATATTTTAGTTCCCAAATTGTCCGTGTTATAATAAAAATATGTAAGAGCAGTTAGGTTGTTGTAAGTTTTTATCTCGATTTAGTATTTGTATAACGGATTTTGCTGCTTAGCAGCAATGGCCATCGTGTTTGTTGTGATTAAATGTCTCAGAACGGTACACTATTTTATCTTTATCAATTTCACCAGCTACCGCTAAGGCTTCTCGGAATTCTTCGATTTTATGCGGCAACGTTCGAAAGAATTCGTTTAGATCACGACGCATAGCATACGCATCCTCCCCATCAGCATAGTATTTTGGTTCAATTTCGATGATTTTAAATTTTAATGAATTTGTGTATAAATTAAGAGCAGCCCGATTACTTTTGCGCACATGCAACGAAACGTATTGGGCATCAAAACATTCTACCATAGCCTGGGAAGCTTGATTCATAAGTTTTTGAGCCAAGCCCAATCGACGATAGGAACGTTTCACGGCCAATGATGTGATATGACCATGTTTGCTATCTTCGCCAGGTTCTGGTTCTTCCATCTTAGCCAAAACATAACCTACAATGTTACCTTTGTCGTCTTCAGCAACATAGCTAAGTTGTGGCCAGGTAAGACCATGATAAAAATAATATTTCATCTGATAATTCTCTGGCAGACATAAAAGGTTACAATGTTGCATCGTCATAAGATCCTCTGGTTTGGCACAACGTATATTCATTTTTATAATTAGATGTTCTATGGATATATAAATAATTTTTTCTAAGTATGTGATCTAATCCTGTCGCAACTTGTGTATACTATTATGCAAATCCTGTTGCAATGGTTTATCTTGTAAAGTTTTTCCTTGGTTTTTTTCGTTTAAATTTCCTGGTGCTTTAATTGCTTGATCGTCTCCGTGACCAAGTAATTCACGCACAAGACGAAATTTTGATAGAAATGATTTCCATATAAGAATCCAGCCTTTAAGAAAATAATACAAATTCGTTTAATAGAACATGACTAGAAGTATACTATCATACATTAAATAAAAATAATCACTTTCTGTTAAGGTGTTTAAAGACAAAAGAGTTAAGCCTCACCAAGTATAATTATGATGGCGATAAATGACACAGAGCCCAGTAAAGTTATTATCAAAGCCAGTGTCGAATTTACAATGTACATTTTTGAATCAGAACAATTTTTTGGTTACATGGGGTTTAATTTAATATATATATATATATATATATATAAGATTATGTATAAGTATATATATATAGAGGTCCCTTTTGCATGCTTTTTTTCAAATATATAAACAAGTTTTAACAATTTTCACTAATTTAAAAATGGGACCGTTGCGTAACAAATTTGTGAGCAATCGTTTTATAATTGCTAAAAGTAAAATAAACTATATGATTACCTATTATAAAATTCGATATTTATTATAATTTGCAATATAATTTAAATTCTTAATTTTCAACACAATGATAATAAAACCACGAGAAAGCAATATCATGATTGTGTTGCCACCTGATTAAGTGCTTAATGCCCCGTTTCCACTTCAACGAACGGTAGCATTCCAAATTTTCTATAGGAACGTCGATTTACCACTATCAAACGTTATTTGCCTTCATTTTTCAATATCGCTCCATTTAGTCACATTGATTTTTCTAAAAATGTCTCTACGGGTTGCCGCCTCTACAAAACACATTTTTAACAAACATAATTATCATAATGGGAGTGATTCAATTTGAGAATTGAATATTTTTACGTCTGTTTTGTTCTTCTTTCAACCATCCGAAATGTAAAATGAAGGTATCAAAAATCGCTGAGTTGATTAAGCGATGTTCGTCTGAATATGCGTGTGTCTGTTGAAATCATGATTGCGGTGAAAAAAATTGATCTATGTGGACCATATTTGGTGTAAGAACTACTTTGAATACCGTCGTTATTGTCAGAGCGCTAATATTATTAGTGCACTTACATTTTATTATCCTCTAAATATGGATTTATTATTATTATTTATTTGAGAACAACTCTGAAAGAGAATTATATACAAATAGTGTGTATTTAGTTATCTTTGTGCCTAACTCCAAGTGTTTATCAAATTTGAAACAGCTTATTGACTGATGAAATTAATCAATTTAATACTTAGCTTATTCTAAGGGACAGGTAAAGTTGATGAATCCGCTTAAGCCTTCGCGTATGTAAGCTGTCGTTGGCATGTTCAAAGCCATATAGTTTTTGTGATCTTTAGTATGTTTAAGTGGTTGCTGCTTTGCTGGCGTAATACATCTAGTTAACATAGAGGTGAAAAAAATATTTTTTCATATTAATGTCTAATGAGCAAAATATCTTTTATGCTCCAATGGAGACTAAAAAGTCATCTGCGATACCTACGGTAAACATATTACTTGTCTTTTTGGCAAGCTGGGACAATATCTTGTAATCAACGGATGTTGAACATCCGCTATGCGGTTTTTTTTCTAAAAACTAACCAATTAGAAATGCAATTAGGTGTATTAAGGCGTTGCCGAACATCACTTTTTCTACAAAAGATTGGGGTTGTAGCCCATTACTGTGGTTGTCACAAAAACACAAGTTTTAGAAACGTTTTGAATGTGAATATTGTGAAAATCTGATTTTATTTTTGACATTGGGACATATAAAAAGTTCGTGTATGTATTTGTCAACTCGTCTAACCATTAAGATTAGATTTGTATGCAGTTTGGATAGGTGTTTTGTTCCACAGTACTATTATTCTCCCATGTCAATATCCTCCAATTCATAGCATCACCATATCCTACGGTATGACTATGGCTTCAGGGGATCGATGAATACTTGAAGAAAAAGACTTATTGAAATGAACTGTTTATGTCAAAGTGTATGGAAACCCCTTGCTCGATATATAGGAAATTCAATTTTTTGTGGATATTCTTATGCCATCGAACCATAAAGCAAACAAAACGTGCACTACAAAAAAAACACCACCACTGAGGCCGACAGCACAATACAGAGAAAATAAAAAAGGTAACAACAGAATGATAGCACAGTCCTCAGGCAAAGCAAATTTTAATGTTATAAACGAGTCAGACCTGGTACCCAAAGTCAACTGCAACGCAGGAAAAACGTAACGTAACAAAGCGAAAAGTATGGTGTGAGGGAGCGAGGGGACAAAGAATCTGTCGCACCAAGTGTGCTTAGAGCCCTGTGCTATGGTGAAGAAATCAGTTTGCACAGCGCAAGCAACTAATGAGATGTAAAGAGGAGATTACATATTAAAAACGACCGTGCGTCTAGGGGTTAAGTTTTTAAATGGGACCTACACGAACTTGTCACTTGAGAGTAAGATAATATTTTTCTATTTATTTTTTGCTCTGTGCTTCGAAAAATACCCCTACATTATCCCCTAAAATACCACAATAAATGGCGAATCAAAATCAATAGAAGCAAAACACAGGCAGAATTGTTCCATACAATAAGTCGCAAAAAAAAAAATCCCAACCAAACGTTTCTCAATGAGTGGTACAAACATTTGCCTAGGATGTGGTGTAAATGACTGAGACATCACACTCGACCAAAATTTACTTTTAAAACGCACATTAGAAATGCAAGTCACAAAGCGATCAATTGTGGAGGGCACTATATCCGTTGTTGATCAGAAGTTTATCAGAGGGTGGACAACAACAATAAGGCTCTATATTACAACATGTGTATTAGACTCACGCAACCTCAGTTAACAGCTGCAAATACTCCTCAGAATCATNCAATAAAATACGGATGACTAGTGGGCTTTCACAGGCAACCTTTAAAACACACGTGTGTTCTTGTTATATATAAGAAAATTGTTATTTTACCTTTTTATCTTAGAATAACCCTCAATTGTTGTTATATTAAGAAGTAGCAGTAATACTAATTTAACATTTTAATAAGTGTCCCAAAAACAAAAACTATACTGAGACTTAATTGGCAATACCCATTGAAAACTCCACGAAATATCTTTGAGTACTTTTGTATATAAATACTGACAGCTGTTCAAGGAGCACATTGAATCAGCGTGTAATAAAGAAGTAAAATGTGGAATGTTCCTATTTCATTTACTGGATAAAATATCGAATCTAAACTATAACAGGAATATTGCACTTTAACTCTTGTATTCATCCGATTCTAACATATAGCTGTCAAGTTTGGATCGACAGAGCTTCTCCGTCAAACACAAAAATATGCAATTGAACCAAAAAAGAACTAAAAAACAATGTACAATCTAAATAACAGATATCGCATTTACCTCCTGCATAATTGGGATGACGTTAAGCTTTTGAAAGACTAATGAAAAGCATTAATATACGCTTTGAAGAGCTAATCAGATCTTCAAACATTGACATTATAAGGAACTTACTAAACTAAGTTTTGTTAAATTGAATTGTTATTTATTCAGTCAAGCACTCCTAATGTAATGACAATTTTTCTCTACTGTAAACTATTCTTAACCGTTATTGTGGTTTCACCAACATTTCCTCCAAACTAGGTTACTATAACAGGTCGGCTGAAAAGTCCCCGGTCTAACCCATAGATGGCTTCACTTTGTACTTTGCATTATTTTGTGAGATATAGAGTGTTTTGTGCAGCAACTTTTCTTATTGCGAAAAAATGGAGAAAAAAGAATCTTCTGTCTTGATAAAATATTGTTTTTTGAAGGGAAAAAATACAGTGGAAGCCAAAAATTGGCTTGATAATGAGTTTCCAGACTCTGCCCCAGGAAATCAACAATCATCGATTGGTACGCAAAAAAAAATACACAAAATGATTTTAAATGACCGCAAAATAAAAGTGATGGAGATAGCTGAGGCCTTAAAGATATCAAAGGAACGTGTTGGACATATCATTCATCAACATTTGCATATGCGAAAGCTCTGTGCGAAATGAGTGCCGCGCGAGCTCACAATCGACCAAAAACAGCAACGAATGGATGATTCAGAGCAGTGCTTGCAGCGGTTAACTCGGCCGCTGTCCACTCAGCTGACTGTCGATT
>JXPZ01017087.1:0-16167 GCA_001014575.1 Themira minor
GGTAATGCCATGTTTGGGTGCTGCGATCTTCACCACGCCGAAGACGTGTTTCAATATGAGCCTGCGGTACGCTCTCTGAAAGTGCGTGACTTTATAATGCGGTGTCTGTGGCTGTGTGTGTATTTAAATTGGCACCAACTTGTTAATTTACCGTAAGCTTAAACTTCACCTGCATTTTTTTCATACATTGTAGCGGTCATTCCCGTGGGACTGGTTTAGAAGACTCTTCTAGCGATCTGCCCGTTTTGTTGTCTGTACCTGTTTACAGCGAGTATTACATGAATTTTCTTTCTTTTAGGCAGACGAACCGGCCAACGCCCACCTCTACAAACGGAAAGCGCAGCAAATTGCCTCAATCAACTTATATAGAATTTCCGACTGAAGTCAATGAAGGTCCAAGATGGTGATCGTAACACGAGTAAGTTCATCTGAAGGCAAATTGAAAAAATTCCAAAAATTTCCAGCAAACATCTCGAACAAATTAGCCATTTATGGTGACTACTACAAAAACAAACTTATGGCGTATTCTCATGTAAACGGAAACGTTGTTCGTATCATAATGCCATAAATTAATTTGTCCCCGTGTAACGTGTCATTAATTTCTTTGCTTGTCTTCGCTGCAATTCCTCGTCGCAACTTTCTTTGTTTTACCCCCTTCGTGGCCCCCAAATCATCTCTTATTTTTATGTAATTTCTTTTCTCACGTCTGGTGAGATGGACAGACTTTTGCAATGCATTGTTGAAAGGTCGCTTGCTGCTCGAAATTCCCACTTTAAATGAAACGAATGGAAAGCATTTATAAAGTCATTTTGGTGGTGTCTTCCATCATGGCCGTAAACATTTAATTATTAGGGGGATTGTGGTCGTTTTGNTCATGGCCGTAAATATTTAATTATTAGGGGGATTGTGGTCGTTTTGTCCACCATTACAATTTCGACATTCTTCAATTTGGAAAATCTCAAGAATTTAACACCCGCCTACAACGCCCCTTGTGGCTGGTGGCTGCCCGACAAGTCGTGAAACGGATGGGGCACCAAACCAGCCCCCGTGCAAAAGATCACTTATTACCTCCACTGTTGTCGGCAAACGAATTTAATCGTTGGCACCGGCGCCCCCGCCCCCACACACACACCAACAACACCACACCTTGCCGCCNGTCCACCATTACAATTTCGACATTCTTCAATTTGGAAAATCTCAAGAATTTAACACCCGCCTACAACGCCCCTTGTGGCTGGTGGCTGCCCGACAAGTCGTGAAACGGATGGGGCACCAAACCAGCCCCCGTGCAAAAGATCACTTATTACCTCCACTGTTGTCGGCAAACGAATTTAATCGTTGGCACCGGCGCCCCCTCCCCCACACACACCAACAACACCACACCTTGCCGCCTGGCTTGGTCGGACATTGACGATGACGGCTTTGCCTCATGTTCGCTCGCTCGCTCGCGTCATGAAGAACCGAACCGATTGTGAACCATGAAAAATGGGAGCGAACGGATGCTTTTTGTTACGCTCAAGTAAGCTCCACTCCACTAAAACAGCAAAACAAAACAAACTGAAATGAATAAAATGTTCAGGGGGAAACTACACGCATACCCATCGACACTGACTAACTACCACCAGCACCGCAACCACACCACCAACAACAACGACGACGACAACAATAGAACCAACAACAACAACGGTTTGTAGGCACTAAATTATGGTTACCGGTAGTGGCTGGAATTCTCTTTTGTTAATTTTGGTCGACGGGAGATTTCCCCTTTTCCGTTGGGCCCAAGAATTGTGCACACTGCCAACGAGATGTAGGCTACACTGAGAGAATTGCAATTGATGATCCAAGTGGAGTACCTCGCGGTTGGCAGGCTTGTTGTTCCCTCCAAAGACGTGAACAGTTTATTGAACAATCGAGTGGCGAAGGTCTGTGCCCTCTTTTTACACAATTCCGCTACGGATGTGTACTTGTCCATGCCCCCGTAATGGCATTGACAATGCCCAATGGGCCGTTACCGAAATTACTGAAGCGCTCAAGAAACTCGAAGTTAATAACTATAATTACCCATGTTTCATTGTGGCATATGTTTACTCCACGCAGGGTGACTACATCTGGATAGAGCCCGCATCGGGTAGAGAATTCGATGTAGCCATTGGTGCTCGTGTTATATCCGCCGAAGGCCGGCGTATACAAGTGCGCGACGATGACGGCGACGAGGTGTGGCTGGCGCCCGAGCGACGCATCAAAGCGATGCACGCCTCGTCGGTGCAAGGTGTCGAAGACATGATATCGCTGGGTGATCTGCACGAGGCGGGTATCCTGAGGAATCTGCTCATACGCTACAAGGAGAATTTGATTTATGTGAGTTCAGATCTTGAACAAATGCCTTTACAAACTTTAATAAATCAATTGCCATTTTCCGCAGACATATACCGGCTCCATTTTGGTGGCCGTTAATCCCTACCAGATCCTTCCCATTTACACGGGCGATCAGATCAAATTGTANGAATCCCTACCAGATCCTCCCCATTTACACGGGCGATCAGATCAAATTGTACAAGGAACGCAAGATCGGCGAATTGCCGCCGCACATCTTCGCGATCGGCGACAATGCGTACGCCCACATGAAACGATTCCGGCAAGATCAGTGCATTGTTATATCAGGCGAATCGGGGGCCGGCAAAACGGAGAGCACCAAACTTATACTGCAGTACTTGGCCGCCATCAGCGGCAAGCACTCGTGGATCGAGCAACAAATCCTCGAGGCAAATCCCATTTTGGAAGCTTTTGGCAACGCCAAGACCATACGCAACGACAATTCATCACGGTGAGTCTCGGTTTGCGAGAACANGGTTTGAATCGTGGTAATCGTGATCTTGTTGCAGGTTNAACTTAAGAATCGTGGTAATCGTGATCTTGTTGCAGGTTCGGCAAGTACATTGACATCCACTTCAGTTCGAGTGGCGTGATTGAGGGCGCCAAAATAGAGCAGTACCTGCTGGAGAAGTCTCGCATTGTCTCGCAGAACCACAGCGAGCGCAACTACCATGTGTTCTACTGTATCTTGGCAGGCTTGTCGGCCGAGGAGAAGCGAAGACTGGACCTGGGTAGTGCCGGGGACTATAAGTGAGTTGGCTGGTTGGCTTCTGCAGGGCAAATTTATTAAAATCTTATGGTAGGTACTTGACTGGCGGCGACTGTATAACATGTGAGGGTCGCGACGACACGGCGGAGTTCTCTGACATCCGTTCTGCCATGAAGGTGCTGCTCTTCTCCGATCAAGAAATCTGGGAGATCATTCGTCTGTTGGCGGCTCTTCTGCACTGTGGCAACATCAACTACAAGGCCACTGTGGTAAACAATCTGGATGCCACCGAGATACCCGAGCACATCAACGTCGAGCGAGTGGCGGCCCTGTTGGGTCTGCCCATTCAACCGCTGATCGACGCCTTGACGCGACGCACGCTCTTCGCGCACGGCGAGACGGTGGTGTCGACTTTGTCGCGCGAGCAATCGGTCGATGTGAGGGACGCCTTCGTCAAGGGCATCTACGGCCGGCTGTTCGTTCACATTGTGCGCAAAATCAACACGGCCATCTTCAAGCCTCGGGCCACCTCACGCAATGCCATCGGCGTTTTGGACATTTTCGGCTTCGAGAACTTCGACCAGAACAGTTTCGAGCAGTTCTGCATCAACTACGCCAACGAGAACTTGCAGCAGTTCTTTGTGCAGCACATCTTCAAGCTGGAGCAGGAGGAGTACAACCACGAGGCCATCAACTGGCAGCACATCGAGTTTGTCGACAACCAGGACGCCTTGGACCTGATCGCCATCAAGCAGCTGAACATAATGGCGTTGATCGACGAGGAGGCCCGCTTCCCCAAGGGCACCGACCAGACGATGCTGGCCAAGCTGCACAAGACGCACGGCTCGCACAAGAACTACCTGAAGCCGAAGTCGGACATCAACACCAGCTTCGGACTGAATCACTTCGCCGGTGTGGTGTTCTACGACACACGCGGTTTCCTCGAGAAGAACCGCGACACTTTCAGTCCCGACTTGTTGCATCTGGTGAGTCAGAGTGGCAACAAGTTCCTGCGGCACATTTTCAGCCAAGACATCGAAATGGGTGCGGAGACACGCAAGCGCACTCCCACGTTGTCCACGCAGTTCAAAAAGAGTCTGGACGCTCTGATGAAGACGTTGAGCTCATGCCAGCCCTTCTTCATACGCTGCATCAAGCCGAACGAGCTGAAGAAGCCGATGATGTTCGACCGGGGCCTGTGCTGTCGCCAGCTGCGCTACTCCGGCATGATGGAGACGATTCGCATCCGCCGCGCCGGCTATCCCATCCGCCACGGCTTCCGGGAGTTCGTCGAGCGCTATCGCTTCTTGATTTCGGGCGTGCCACCAGCTCATCGCACCGACTGCCAGTCGGCCACGGCGCGCATTTGCGCCAATGTGTTGGGCAAGTCGGACTACCAGCTGGGTCACACCAAGGTCTTCCTGAAGGACGCCCACGACTTGTACTTGGAGCAGGAGCGCGACCGCGTCCTCACCCGCAAGATTTTGATCCTCCAGCGCTCGATACGCGGCTGGGTGCACCGGCGTCGGTATTTGCGCATGCGCGAGGCCGTCATTACGGTGCAGCGCTTCTGGAAGGGCTACGCCCAGCGCCAGCGCTACCGCCAGATGCGAGTCGGCTACATGCGGCTGCAAGCTTTGATACGGTCGCGGGTGCTGTCGCATCGCTTCCGCCATCTGCGCGGCCACATCGTGGGCCTGCAAGCGCACGCCCGCGGCTACCTGGTACGCCGCGAGTACGGCCACAAGATGTGGGCCATCATCAAGATCCAGTCGCACGTACGCCGCATGATTGCGATGCGCAAATACCAGAAACTACGCGTGGAATACCGGCAATTCGCCGAGGCGCTGCGGATGCGCAAACTGGAGGAGATGGAGCTGATGCACATGGGCAACAAGCATGCTCGCGAGATCGCCGAGCAGCACTACCGCGACCACCTGCACGAGTTGGAGCGCCGCGAACTGGAGCAGGAGATCGAGGAGCGCCGCCGCGTCGAAGAGAAGAAGAACCTGATCAACGATGCAGCCCGCAAGCAGGACGAACCGGTGGATGACGGCAAATTGGTAGAGGCCATGTTCGACTTTCTGCCCGACTCGAGCAGTGAGGCCCCCACACCGCACGGGGCCCGCGAGACTTCGATTTTCAACGATCTGCCCCATGGCAACGCCATAAATCAGGACGTGAGTTGAAAGCAAATATTTTCCAAGTTCCCTCCCATCTAATGAGACAATTTGCCGCAGGACGTCATTGGCCCCATGCACATATCCGAGGACGAGGAGGACTTGTCCGAGTTCAAATTCCAGAAGTTTGCCGCCACCTACTTCCAAGGCAACGTGACCCACCAGTATTCGAAGAAGGCGCTCAAGCATCCGCTGCTGCCGCTGCACACCCAGGGCGACCAGCTGGCCGCCCAGGCTTTGTGGATAACGATTCTGAGGTTCACCGGAGACATGCCCGAGCCCAAGTACCACACCATGGACCGCATGGACACGACCTCGGTGATGTCCAAGGTGACTGCTACGCTGGGTAGAAATTTCATAAGGAGCAAGGTAGGGCAACGCGCATCGATTTCCATTTCAAACGGAAAATTACAAACTCTTTTCGCAGGAGTTCCAAGAGGCCCAATTGATGGGTCTCGACCCGGAGGCCTTTCTCAAGCAGAAGCCCCGTTCGATACGCCACAAACTGGTGTCGCTGACGCTCAAACGGAAGAACAAACTCGGCGAGGATGTGCGCCGCCGCCTGCAGGACGAGGAGTACACCGCGGACAGCTACCAGTCATGGCTGCAGTCGCGGCCCACCTCCAACCTGGAGAAACTGCACTTCATCATCGGCCACGGCATATTGCGGGCCGAGTTGAGGGACGAGATCTACTGTCAAATCTGCAAGCAGCTCACGAACAACCCCTTGAAGTCATCGCACGCCCGAGGCTGGATTCTGCTGTCACTTTGCGTGGGCTGCTTTGCCCCCTCCGAGAAGTTCGTAAACTACTTGCGGGCCTTCATACGCGAGGGACCGCCCGGCTATGCGCCGTACTGCGAGGAGCGCCTGAAACGCACCTTCAACAACGGCACTCGCAACCAGCCGCCGTCGTGGCTGGAGCTGCAAGCCACCAAATCGAAGAAGCCCATTATGCTGCCCATCACCTTTATGGACGGCAACACAAAGACCCTGCTCGCCGACTCAGCCACAACGGCGCGGGAGTTGTGCAATCAACTCTCTGACAAGATCACGCTGAAGGACCAGTTCGGTTTCTCCCTGTACATAGCGCTGTTCGATAAGGTGTCATCGCTGGGCAGTGGGGGCGACCATGTGATGGACGCCATCTCGCAGTGCGAGCAGTACGCGAAGGAGCAGGGCGCCCAGGAGCGCAATGCCCCGTGGCGTTTGTTCTTCCGCAAGGAGATATTCGCGCCGTGGCACGAGCCCACCCAGGACCAGGTGGCCACGAATCTCATCTACCAGCAGGTGGTGCGGGGCGTGAAGTTTGGCGAGTACCGCTGCGACAAGGAGGAGGACCTGGCCATGATCGCCGCCCAGCAGTACTTCATCGAGTATGGCTCGGACATGTCGATGGAGCGGTTGTTCACACTGCTGCCGAACTTCATACCGGACTTCTGCCTGACCGGCGTGGACAAGGCCATCGAGCGGTGGGCGGCCCTCGTGCTGCAGGCCTACAAGAAGTCCTACTACGTGAAGGAGAAGGTGGCCGCTCTGAAGATCAAAGAGGACATCGTCAGCTATGCGAAGTACAAGTGGCCGCTGTTGTTCTCGCGCTTCTACGAGGCGTACCGCAATTCGGGGCCCAACTTGCCCAAGAACGATGTGATCATTGCGGTGAACTGGACGGGTGTCTATGTGGTCGACGACCAGGAGCAAGTGCTGCTCGAGTTGAGTTTCCCCGAAATCACGGCCGTGTCCAGCCAGAAGACGAACAAGGTGTTCACCCAGACATTCAGCTTGTCGACGGTGCGCGGCGAGGAGTTCACATTCCAGAGCCCCAACGCGGAGGACATCCGGGATTTGGTGGTGTACTTTTTGGACGGTCTCAAGAAGCGGTCCAAGTACGTCATCGCCATTCAGGACTATCGGGCGCCCAATGACGGCGGGAGTTTCCTGTCCTTCCTCAAGGGGGACCTCATCATACTGGAAGACGAGTCGTGCGGCGAGTCTGTGCTCAACAATGGCTGGTGTATCGGGCGTTGTGATCGCACCCAGGAGCGCGGTGACTTCCCCGCCGAGACGGTGTACGTGCTGCCCACCCTTAGCAAGCCGCCCCAGGACATTCTGGCGCTCTTCAACATCGAGGAAGCCCATCACGGACGCCGCCTGAGCATGGTCTCGAATGGGGTGGCCCCCGAGCCCCGCGACCGACCGCACTCGCTGCAAGAGTACGCCATGGACCACTTCCGACTGCCGCCAAAGCGCACCATGTCAAAGACGCTGACGCTGAGCTCGAAACGGGCCGATGAGATTTGGCGGTACTCGCGCGAGCCCATCAAGGCTCCGCTGCTGAGGAAATTACAGAGCAAAGAGGAACTGGCCGAGGAGGCGTGCTTTGCGTTCGCGGCCATACTCAAGTACATGGGCGATCTGCCGTCGAAGCGGCCGCGCATGGGCAACGAGATCACTGACCACATCTTCGACGGCCCCATCAAGGACGAGATACTGCGCGACGAGATCTACTGCCAGCTGATGAAGCAGCTCACCGACAACCGCAACCGCTTGTCCGAGGAGCGCGGCTGGGAGCTGATGTGGCTGGCCACCGGTCTGTTTGCCTGCTCGCAGCGCCTGCTCAAGGAGTTGATGATGTTCCTGCGCACCCGGCGCCACCCCATCTCGCAGGACTCCATGCACCGCCTGCAGAAGACCATCCGCAACGGGCAGCGCAAGTACCCGCCGCACCAGGTAGAGGTGGAGGCCATCCAGCACAAGACCACCCAGATCTTCCACAAGGTGTACTTCCCGGACGACACCGACGAGGCGTTCGAGGTTGACTCGTCGACGCGGGCGAAGGACTTCTGCCACAACATCTCGCAGCGCCTGAATCTGCGCACCAGCGAGGGTTTCTCGCTGTTCGTGAAAATCGCCGACAAGGTAATCTCCGTGCCGGAGGGCGACTTCTTCTTCGACTTTGTGCGTCACCTGACCGACTGGATCAAGAAGGCGCGCCCCATTAGGGATGGCTCCAATCCCCAGTTCACCTACCAGGTGTTCTTCATGAAGAAGCTGTGGACCAACACTGTGCCGGGCAAGGACCGCAACGCCGATCTGATATTCCACTACCACCAGGAGTTGCCGAAATTGTTGCGCGGCTACCACAAGTGCTCGCGCGAAGAGGCCGCCAAGCTGGCGGCCCTCGTCTACCGCGTGCGCTACGGCGAGAACAAGCAGGAACTGCAGGCCATACCGTAAGTTACCAAAGAAGGAGGAAATTCCATCCTTTTTCAACCCTCGCTCACATTTCAGACAAATGCTACGAGAACTGATTCCCTCCGACATAATGAAAATGCAAAGCACAAGTGAATGGAAACGCGCCATTGTGGCCTCCTATAACCAGGACGGAGGCATGTCCTCGGAGGATGCCAAGGTGGCGTTCCTCAAAATCGTTTACAGGTGCGTTTCAACACGATCACTCGATTCGTTTGTATGTAAATTTCCGTGTTATTTCTAAGATGGCCCACCTTCGGATCGGCCTTCTTCGAAGTGAAACAAACCACTGAGCCCAACTACCCCGAGATGCTACTGATCGCCATCAATAAACATGGTGTTAGTCTAATTCACCCAGTGACAAAGGTATGACTCCGTTTGAACACACAAATTGGAATTTTTCTAACCCATTTGCCCCCTTTTATGCAGGACATTTTGATTTGTCATCCATTCACGCGCATCTCGAATTGGTCGTCGGGCAACACGTATTTCCACATGACAATTGGCAACCTGGTGAGGGGATCGAAATTGTTGTGCGAGACGTCGTTGGGCTACAAAATGGACGATCTGCTCACATCGTATATCTCACTGATGCTGACGAATATGAATAAGAATCGCACGATACGAGCAAATTAGTAAATACAATACGAACAAACATGGACATTATACACAATAATGGGTGGGCTATTAAGGTTTTTTTTTGAGGTTTAGATGCAAATTTCAACACATATATTAACCATTTATCGAAAATGTAGGTAATTAGAGACTTTTTGACCTTTTCTATACATTTTGAATGCAAATGTCCATTAAAAGAATGGGAAACGAAATTCCGATACGATCAAATTAATATTCCAGGCGATTGCTTAACATTCCTTTTTTCAAGTAACTTTTCCTATTTCTAGCGTCTTAAAAAAGAAACGTAATATTTATTTTCAACGTACTGAGCGTTNTACTTTTCCTATTTCTAGCGTCTTAAAAAAGACACGTAATATTTATTTTCAACGTACTGAGCGTTTTTTTTTTGTATTTATTAAATGACGATATATTTATATTATACATATAAATTATTATTAAATATACATATTTTTATCTTTTATGTACTTAAAAATATACGTTGAATAAAACATAATATTTATAAACAAAACAAAAAGAGTGGGGATTTTGGGAATTGCAGAAAGCCCCTTGAGGAAGAGTACAAAAGTCACCTCAAAAGCCTCCAAAGCTCCGGTTATTCAACTGAAAAGCTTAGGGCCAAGCCTAAAAGCTTTTGGTGCAACCCCATTGGCTGCTAACTTGGCCAATAAGAATAGCCGAGTGGCTTTTCAAAGCAACCAATAGGGGCTTAAGCTGAAATGGTCATCGTCTGAAAATGAAAGAATTTATTTGCGTGGGATTTGTTGCCGCTCCAATTACGAAAATAATTTTGAGAATTTTTTGTGGATTAACTTGCATTGTATTCATGAAATTTCTGAAAAGATGCATTGAACTGTGTACATGGAATTTGCAATGATTTCCGATACTCCATAAGGCATTAAATTAGACTTTAAAAGTTGGTTAGATTTCTTTTGCGCATTTAAAAGATTCAACAACATCAAGAGAAAAGATTGTCCCACGACTCGAGCTTGTTGACGACTCCAATCTGATAAGAATAACATCTTTGAAACGCAATTTCCTCCCCTTTTAATGAGACCAAATTAGTGCGCACTAAAGACTTAAACAACAAACCTGACCCACGCTACATGAAGTGGTGCTTGGTCCTCAAGAAAAAACCACCACCAAAAGCGGTAGGGGAAAACTGTTAATGCCCCTCACCAATGACCAACGTCTTATTAGAAATCGTTGCACTCGTGGCGGTTTCCTAATGAAACCGCAATTTAATATAAAAACCAATTTCTTCTGTATTTAGTTCACACAAGCAAAATCACATTCGGCGTGGGAACATTTTGGCGAGAAGAAACCCCGAGTCATAATAACAGAAAGCATTTCGTTTCGCTTGACGAAACACCCAAAGACGTCCCAAAGAAAATGGTAATTTCTTATAAGAAGTTGGGTAAATATTTCGTAGATGGTGTTGTTCTGATTATGCATTCCGAGCCGGTGGACGGATCACTCATCACGATAGCGTGCTGCATGTTGCCAGTGCTCCCGTAGATGACTCCAGTAGGAGAGGAGGTCACAGGTGACTTTGTTAATTATGCGCCTGCTCTGGTTCTTTACATCGTGAGAACAACAATTAATCTCCCCTCATTGCCAAGGGGTTTTCCAGTGCGGAATCTCAAAGTTTAATAGCTTATCGTAATGAAACTACCTGGAATGAAAAAGCGTGGGATTCCAAATTGAACTTTCTGAATCCATTTAATTCAGTGATAAGGACCCTTTCTTATCAAAATTTCTCACGAATTTCACATCACTAATTCAAGCCGGGTTTGTAAATTTCATCATCATCGATCTCAACGCCAGTTACNCCTTATCAACATTTCTCACGAATTTCACATCACTAATTCCAGCCGGGTTTGTAGATTTCATCATCATCGATCTCAACGCCAGTTACGAATTCGCGACTCTCATTTTAATCGTCGTCCGACTTACAAACGGAAGTGCTCATTAATAATTTGTAAGAACCTCCAACAACAACAACTAAAACAGTCACTGATTTCATTAATAAGATTATCATTAATAACAACAACAATTGTGATTTTGTGAGCATTTTTTCGCTCACCCCGAAAGAGCTATTCAAATGAATTTAATTTACCGTTGCAAATGCCGTTGTACCATTTTGAGCCGCTGAAAAAATGGCGTATTCCACAATGGGGAAATCTTAACCTCTACGCTCGGAAAACCCACAACGGCGACTAGGCAGCCAATTGCGTGAGAATCCACCGTACACCGCCCCACCGTATTCAAAATCATCGTCATCGTCATTAATGGTATCTTCAACCTAGACTAGAGGGTTTTCATTTGCTACTACGCCGAACGGTCTTGTCTGAGTGTGGAACGTGAGAACACCTTTCGCACACAACCTCAGTGTCGTTTGTTCCCATTGTCTTGGGGCGGACGAAATTCCCATCGTAATCTAGATTGCCGGGGTGGCATTAGCAGTTCGCAGTTATAAATTATTTGATGGCGACGTCGAATATCACAATCGTTCGTGACACGATTGCATATGCAGGGCCAACCAGATCCTATACGGTGGGAACATTTGCTTCCCTTCGAGTGTGTAATTTGCTATTGTTGCGAGGCTCTTCCCCGCCTGATGTTCTGTTTTGCAATTGAAATGGCGATAATGTTGTTTCCAATTGAAATTACACCACAAAACAACAACAACTAAATTGATTGGAACAGAAATCTTAATTCATGTAAATTGGAAGAAAAAACCAATTAATTGCAACCTGCAACGACACCAAAAAAAAACCCCCATTGAAATATTCGCGTTTCTCTTTATAAATATATGTATATATTTTTTTTTACAAAATAATCTATTTTCTCTGGTTTTTTTCAAAATTTAATTACAAAAAAATTATTAAACACACACTTAACTCTTAGATTAGTTTAAAATGTTTGTCTTTTTCAGTTAAAAATATAAGATTCGTTTTTATATACTTTCAAAATTGGTTTTCTACGCTAGAGTAAAGCCATTAGAAAATTCGTGTATATAAGTAATAGTATGTATAAATAGCTTAGTTTACTTTGTATGTTATATAAAATGTATATACTAATGTACATGCAATTGTCGTCTATGGTTTCATTTCTTCTAGGGCATTTTCATTATTTACAAATGGTTGAAAAAAAAACTTTAAAAAAAATGGAAATTTGTCAGGTGGTATGGAATGATATTCAATGCTGCAGTAGGGAAGGACGTTTTCAAATGCAATAAAATCGTGAAAGTCGGTAAGGAATGTGATGAAAAGACGCGGTATTGTGTAAATTCTCCTTGTTGTTGGTCACCGTCGTCGTTTTAATGCCACTGTTAGCAAACTAAACGAAAATGTATGAAACTGAAAAGATTCTGCTCTACTCAGGACAATCCACCGCCGCCAGCGTGCGAATTCCACTGCACTTCCGAAATCGATGGCAGCGTCTGCTGATGCATTTGATGCGTGGCATTCATTGAGGACTGCGTGTGAGATGGTGTGACAGAGCCACTATTGCCATTGCCAGCATCGCTGGGTGAGTGCACAGAGCCCGAGTTGTTGTTGTTGCTCATCGTTGAGATGTTGTTGTTGTTGAGGCGGGTACGCATCACATCCTCGGCTTGGGTGCAATGAGGGCGGGGGCCCGGCTCCGGGGTGTACGTGAACGTCAGACCTGTCGCGTAGATGATGCCGTCGTTGCGCACCAACGAGATGGGCACCTGGGTAGGCTGGCGCACCTATGAAGCGTCGGACTATTAGTATGACAACCATCGATACGAAACGCGGGAAAAACTCACCCACAGCCATTCGCCGCGAAATTGCGAAATCTCTGGCACCACACAGAGCAGGGTCTCCGTGCAGCGGTACATTGTCTCGGCCTCGACATCGCCGAACCACACTTGCAGATGGGGCGTGAAATTATCGCCGCTCAGCTCGAGCATAGCCACANAAAATTGTCGCCGCTCAGTTCGAGCATAGCCACATCGCCGCCGCCATTCAANGAAATTGTCGCCGCTCAGCTCGAGCATAGCCACATCGCCGCCGCCATTCAAGTTCAGGGAATTCACAATAGGCACAGGCGTTACCGGGGACCTGCGAAGAACGCCAATGAATTTGAGGGAATCCGAAGGGAGGAATCTGAGTACTTACGAAACAGGTCCCATGCCCTCGTAGAACTGATACTCGGCCTTGTCGGTGGAGATGATCGTCCAGCAGGCCCCGTCATTGATCATCTCCTTGTTGGGCTCCTTGGGGCAGGGCGTCGCCTGGAACTGGATGATCTTCTCCTGCGACAAGCAAAGGTACATGCGGTCCGTGTCCTTCATGTAGAAGGCACACTTGTGCAGCTGCGACACCGGGTCGTCGGCCTCCAGCAGGGCCATCTGCTTGTCCACCTTGCGTATGATGAGGCGCGGCAACGCCATGCCCGTTACCGAGCACACCAGCTTCACCGTCGCCCCGTAGTGGATGTAGCCGTCGCGCACCTGGAACTCCTCCGACTCGGACTCGTTGTCGTCCAGCAGGTGAATGGTGAAGGCGCCCCACTGCGTCGACGACGCATGGAAGTGGCCGTTCTCCACGTGCAGATACCGCGTCGACACCGTCTGGGAGCGCAGCCGATTGAAGAGCGCCACATTGGTGCCGCTCGCGATGCACAGGTCGGCGTTCTTGAGGGACTGCTTCTTCTTCGACGGCTTCGAGATCACCTTGATGCGCTTCGAGTTGAAGACGCCAATGTCGTGGCCATTGCCGTAGAACATCTTCACCGACAGCATGAAATGCTTGCGCTTGTCCGAGTCCGAGATGAAGAGCGTCTTCGCCGCACAGTACTGCTTGCCGTTCAGGTCGAGTTGTTGCATGTCCTGATCCGAGCTGCCAATCCCGATGAAGGCGCACAGCTGGGCCCCCTGTTCGCCCTCGCCCTTCTGCAGCATTTCCTCGTAGCGGCGCCGCCACCCACTGCCAAACAGATAAATGCACGGCGGCGGGCAAAAGAAGCGTTTCTCGTTGCCGTACGACTTCTGGGCCACCTGTGCCAGCAAAGAAAAACCACACACATTAGTTGGGCTCTCAAAGAATTTGTCTCAATTTTGTGACAAGTCGAAGACCGATCGACTCAATGAGATCGAATTACACCGCCTATCTGAAAATGAAATTCCATGACTGCGGTCACCCACTTGTCTCTGGAAAGGTCCAAATATTTTTGCGGTCTTCAGTCGTGAACCCCCCTCAAAAATGCCTTGGGCCGAAGTTCTTGGAATTCCGACAATCTGAAGGAATGCCGTCTGTCCCCAACAAATGACAATTGCAATACACCAACAACATCCTTCACAGTTGACTGCCTTCAAATTACAGACGGTGGTGGTGGTGGCAATGGCGACGCCGCCGCAATAAATCGTAATTGTATTTAATTATTGTTGGTTGGCAATTTATTGTGTGGCCCCCCTTCTGGTTTGCGATCGCGATTTTCTTTATCTAATTCATTTCCTTCAATGCGGTTTTTGCATTTGCAAATTAGATTTGCGTTGTGTGATTGGGCGTGACAATCGAAAAGAACACGACGCAAAAAAATCTGTGACCGCGAACAACGGCAATGCACGCAGGCGCTTTTACTAAGGGCCATTTACTGGCAGATAATTATCAAAGGACATCCCAAGGACATATGCTGAAAAGACTTACCTTCGCATGCAGGATAACAATCACCATGTCGTTGCGTTCGCGCATATATCGTTCCATCTGGTCTCTGGTTAGCTTTTTGTCCTCAATGTGAGGTCGATACGCCGACGACAGGCCGGCCCCGCCAGATAGCCCCGATGACGGCATTAAGGCCAAGTGGTGTTGTTGTTGCTGTTGTTGGTGCTGGGTTTGGTGAGGCTGTTGGTGTTGTTGTGGTTGATGCTGCTGCTGTTGCATATGCTGGGCGTGGTGTTGCGGTGGGCTGGGCGGTGTTTGAGCGTAAGCCCCGCCGGGAGCTCCGCCTAATCCAAAATGCGGCATCTGCTGGAGTTGATGTGGTTGACTGGATTGAGACGGCGAGGACGATGACTGGTGTTGTTGTTGCAACTGATGCAAATTATGGGAATGCTGCTGTTGTTGCTGATGCAGAGAATGATGCAGGGCCTGGTGATCGTTCAAGTCCAACAGTGTGTTGTGTTGTTGCTGCAGCAGATCCACTGATTGATGGTGCGAATGATGGAGACCGTTGCTGGTCTGGCTTAACGGTGACGGCACTGATGAGTTGCTGCTGTTGTTGTTGTTGCTGCTGCTGTTGGTGGCGGTGGTTGTGACGTTGGTGGCGGTGCTGGACAATGAGGGTGACAGTGATGATGATGATGGCGATGAGGAGGACAATGATGAGGTCGCAGCAACGTGTGCGTTGAAATTGGTGTAACTCTTCATTTATTGATTGTCGGGCGTTCGTCTTACAACAGGTCGACAAAGGATGGGCAACAACATGTTTGTGGTTTGTTCGCAGGCGGAGGTTGCTGGTGCTCCTTCTTCAATAGTTCATGGGCAGCTGTGTTCCCAATTTGGCCAAATCACTTTGGCACTAAATAGTGTTGCTTAAAATTAATTTCGGATTTTGTTTATGGGGAAACGTCACTCAGTGTACGAATGTTTCGCAAAGCACCAACAACAAAACATACACACATATTCATCGAACACAAACAACAACTGCTGCGGCGGCACACACGCACTTACACATTGACAGCAGCTGTCATTTTCTCACGGTCTCTTCGAAGAGCGGCACTCACAACATACTCTACTATACAGCGAGCGAACTTCAATTCAAAGCCACTACCAAATAGGAGATCCTTTTTTAAAACAACTTGCACTGCCACAAAACGCTTGAATTTTATACTTAAATTGTTTTCGATTCCNCTGCCACAAAACGCTTGAATTTTATACTTAAATTGTTTTCGATTCCCGATAGGCGGTTGATAGTTATTTTCGCTTTAAAACTAAAAGAGCGACTGTGAACAACAACGCTGTGAACAACACTTTTATCACAGCAAGAACACA
>JXPZ01017328.1:0-16063 GCA_001014575.1 Themira minor
GCCTTAGTTTTAAGATATATGTAAAAAAAGGACTGGTTGAAGTTTTTAATTTAGAATTGAATTTAGATTAGAATAGAAACAGAGTTCAAACCTGAAAGNTTTTAATTTAGAATTGAATTTAGATTAGAATAGAAACAGAGTTCAAACCTGAAAGTCGAAGCGACAACATCGGAAGTCACAAAATAAAAGTAATTAGTTAAAATTAACATAATTTGTGTGACTTGTTTTCCAACGGGGAATTCCGCCAACTGCTCACGAAGTCGCCAATTCGTGAAATTTGGCAAATAGAACAAAACTGGGAAGTCGACTAGGTCGTCTGGGATTCTGCCTTAACCAGGAGCGTTGAAGGCAGAACACTTTTCATTTCCCAATCCAAAACCAATTTTACAATGCAGAATTTTACCTTTGTTTCATTGGTTAATACGCAGTTCACGAAGCGCTTTTATTTCTTTTAAGTCAGAAGAATGGCCCTCGTATTTTTCAAAGAAAGTACTAACCTACAGGTATGACCTTAAAAGAAGGTAAAACGGTTCCGAGTATAGACTTTTAATGTTGTTCTGTAGTTCATGGTGCCAGACTCTATCAAACGCTTCACTTACGTTAGAGAAAAATTCTGCACAATACTGCCGGGTTTCTAGGGACTTCGTGATGTGGTATACTGAGGAGTGCTGTGCCCTCTGCGGAAACCGAACTGATGGTCTGGAATTATGTGAACTTCGACAAGTCAATAAAACAATATGCTCAGAAAAATTCCCTCAAATAATTTGGAGATCAATTTTCAACCGTTTGCTTGTGCAATTGAGAACAGTTATCTCTCGGTTTCTAGTCGCATGCCATAGTTTGCGCAGACTTCTCAAGGATCATTGGCCCAATTTCTGAATTCTATAGGTATATGTCGAGTCGAGAGATGATCTTGTGGAGGGCGCATGAGCAGCAGCGGTGTAGATGTCCATTACAAGTGTCTCGCAAGCAATATCTATTTCTCTTTCAGAGCTACTGTACTTGAAGGTGAATAGTGCACTTTCAGGTTCAGGTTCTGAACACATTATGAGATATATAACCGTTTCAGGTTGTTCAGCTTTCACTTTTCGCATTGAAGTCTCCTCACACAAGAAATCTGGGTCAAAGATGGGCAAAGAATTGCTGAAACATCAAAACTGGTGCATTGTACAATAGAGCAAATAATACATAAAGAAAGTTTTTGTTGTTGTTTGGTTATTTCAAGCGTTTATTAAATATGTATGTAAGTAGGACTGTTCACAGTGAAGGNTAGGTCCCATTTAATACCTTAGCCCCCAGACTCACGGTAGTTTTGTCATTTGTATTCCCCTCTTTACATCTCAATTGTTGTTTGCGCTCTGCAAATCGCTTTATAATAAAGTCCCTCATATATGGAGAGCTTACGCAACTCTTTGTTGATATACGAAATATCAAATTAATTGTGTCCTGCCAAATTTGGTGGACAGGGTGTGTTTTAGGTGTAGCGGAGTAGTATTGTTATTCTATGAAATCATATGCAAGGATATGTGATACAAATTATTTGATTTTTTGTTATTGTTTTGCTTTCTGTTTATGATAATTATTTCTGATCGAGCACTTATTGGACGAGTCTATTTCCCCGGGAAAAGGTGACTTCGGCTTCGTCTGAATACGCATAGTTTCGGCATTTGCAAATACATTTCAACCACCCACAATCCGATATCCCTAATATCCGCCATTGTTGCTTTGCTAAAATAAATTCACATCCGCCACTTCCACTCACACAGTCAAAACAAAAACAAAATGAAAGGGCTATGAGCATAGGCAATTTGGTTGCTCAGGCTACCACAGGTTGCCGCTATTTACTTGGTTTTGAGGCACTTAGTTGAGCTATGATTATCACCAGTCAGTATTATCAGTACCGTCGAGTGTGCCTGAATTCTTGACAGCGATACCACTTTTCGACACGGGATCGATTTTTTAAGGCGTTTAAACCACTACTACTGTGTTGAAGAGCCTTTCAGAATTTTGAAGTTGAACGGACAATCGCTCTTTCCATCCGACAAATAATTTGCACTTTCAATCTCCATTTTTCCCAAACATAAGCCCTCAAAAATTCTACAAAGCTACTGTTTACTTTGGTAAGCTGTTTTTTTGCAACATGGCTGGAACCAGGAACAATTTACAATTTTTAAAGAAAAGTAGCCTGCATTTACTTCCTGTGTCAGAAAATATTTGACAGATTGATTGTAATTCGCTATACGGAAAAATACAGTGTGTATAGGCAATACCACAAATCAAATAATAAATAGGGATTTTGGGCATTGCCGTCATTCAAAAATGTACTTTAACTCCCAATATATTAACTTTAACTTATTTGTACTAACCACTTGGTGCGACGGATTCATTGCCCCCTCCCCAACACTCTGCTTTTCGCCTTGTTATGTTTTTTAGAAAATTGGCTTGACTTGGAATTTAGGTAATTTAGATGTGATTTTGGCGTACGCTGAATACGCATATTTCGGGCTTTGGTGAGGGAATCACCACATACAGGATGTTTATTATATGTTGATCCAGATTTCCAGAGATTTTCCAAACCAAATTAAAAAAAATAAAGTTTTAGCATCCACTATCTTAAATGTATAATACCCGAAATTGTTTCTTTTATCCCATTTGGATTTCCCACAAAATATTTTTTAATAAATTATTAATTTAATTTTGTTTCTTATATTTTGCATTAATCTTATTTAAAATTTCTAATTTTTTTTTATTTATAATATAAACTATGTGGAATCTCTATGATTTTAGAAATTTAAAAATGTATGTATACAGAATTGAAAAACGAACACTTGAACAAGGAAATTAAAGAGGGCGGATCATATTTTATTCTCATTCTAGTCTCAAATAAAAATGTCTTGTATCAACAAGTTGTTATTCGAATTGGTTATTGAACAAAGGTAAGACAGGATCTATTATCGAATGATTGGCATATGTATATATGTCCGTATAACACCACCAATGTGCGTATACTTTAAACATAAATTTTTTGGACTTGTATTCATTTCATCAAATCACCAAGGAATAACCTCGGAATCGTTTTCAATAGATTAGTTAAAAATATTATGTATGATTGCGATCCTTTAATGGAAGAACGTTTGGGCAATGCCCGAGAGGTTGGCAGTTTAGCAGTATGGAGTCTTTCATCGTGCAAACCTGGTAAATACATGAAAAGTCAATTATAAATCTAAAATATGAATAAACACAAATTTTTGCTTAAGATAAATAAAAAATTATTTATAATTAAACCGCCTTGTAGGATAATGATGGCCAAGCGTATACGAGCATATCTTGCCAACCTACCAACAATAAAAAATATATCTGAAAGAATTGTCTTTAGTAACAAAGCTAAAAGCTAATAATACTTAACAGATTGAAAGCATAACAAATAGGTAAAGGAAACAGTTAATAGCTTGCATATAATCAACAAAATTATAACTAATACTTATTGCTTATATTACCAATAACGAAAGGTTTTAAGAAATTATTAAATCAGTAGATTTTCGAATTTTGTCCTTATAATTTGCAATAAGGTAAGGTAATATCCATTTTATTAATTTTTAAAATAAAAACAACAGAATAATAGAAAAAATAAAGAAAAAATTAATTTAAATATTCATAAAAATTTAACTTCTGGGAAATCAAAATAGGCGGATATTGTTATTATAGGATAAGTGGGTGGTTGAAATGTATTTTTTTTTATTTGGTGGGAAACCCCACATGTAACCCTGATTTATACAAACCGAAGTCATCTTTTCCACTAGGAAATAGGCAAGTGCCAAGTATATCACATCAAAGTTTGCTATTGGTAAATATCTTTATTAATTATTATCGCTTGTTCAACAAGTGCTCAGTCAGAAAGTATAGATATTATATAATATTATATTATTATATTATATTAAATCAAAACAGTTATACGGTTATAGGTTATAGGGATGAGCGAATTGTTCCTTTAATTAAAAAAAAACACACATGGCTTTTCCAGTTTGATTAAGATGACAAGCCTATTAACAGAAATACCATACGCATTTAGGCAAATGCGATGGTCACGTTGAATATCAGTTTTTGGGAATTAAATATTTCAAATTAAGATCTGTTCCACTCTTAATTTGACTATTACTTCTCAGATTTTAGAAGACTGACAAATTTGTGATATTCAAAAATGTGAAACCCAATGAATTGTGAAAAAATTTGAAATCTTCAAAAAAATATTCCCGATTCTTCGACCTCTGAAAATCGTTAAATAGATCCATATAACTTCAGTGCGAAATCAGAGGAGTCCATGCGTTAATTTAACTTACTGGATAAAATTCTAAAAGTCAGATCTGCCACCTATCATCGTACTGATGACGACATCCTGTCCTCTCAATTTTGTGTTTTATACCCCAAAGAGAATGAAGATGATTATAGCTTTGTTCAAAATGTATGGAATTGACGTTCTTAAAAATTAAATATAATTGTCTTCTTCGTAAATTACAGTTAAATAAAATCTAAAATCTGACCGCGTAGATTCGATTTTCTTGTACCACGCTGGTCGGCTAAGCAAAGCTCATCACATACTAATCTGGTTCCAAGACTTGTGTATGTAAAATGATATTGAATTTATCAAGTTGTTGGAAAAAAGATAAAAAAGAACAGTTCTCAGTATTAACCTTTCTTCGAATAGCTCTTTATGGGCGGTTATAAAAAACCCTTGTGCCCTCGAAAATTCATTTTTGTGTAATATGGGTGCTTCTTAAAAGAAGCACATTAAAATAATTTGGAGTTTTAAAGCAGTGACTTCCATTTCATTTTCTCGGCATTGTTTTATTATAGCTCATTTGCTTCGTTCTTCGTCGCTTTGTTGTTAAGATAATTAAGATAAGATAATGTTTTTACAGTGCGAAAATCACACATCTGTCATAATCTGGCTTTTTGTTATTGCTATTGATATATGTGTGTGTGTGTTAATTTTGTTATTGTTTGCTTTCAGTTTGTGATTTTTAATTTTTATTATCAATTGTCTGTTTTCTTTGGTAAGACAGGAACAAACTTACGATTATTCAAACTTATCTCCAGATTCGGATTGTATCGGCCTAGCCTATGATAATACTTTTACTTTTTTGAATTACAATTATTTCGTTAGCAGAAAACCAACAAAGACAACATCATGGATATATTGGAAGTTTCAAAATTTTTTATAAGTGTGAATTTAAAAAAATTATATACTTCCAGGATTTGGAGTAGAACGTCTAAGAGATAATACTATGGATACCTATTGGCAATCAGACGGTCAATTACCACATCTTGTTAATATTCAGTTCCATCGAAAGACCCGTATAAGTCAAATATACATATATACTGACTACAAGTTGGATGAAAGCTATACCCCTTCAAAAATTTCTGTTCGTTCCGGCACGCACTATAATGATTTGCAAGAACTTCAAACAATCGAATTAACAGAACCGACAGGTAATTTTTTGTGGGATTTATAAATTGATAGTTCGATTATTTATATATTCTTTCCAGGTTGGGTTGTTATACAAATAAGAGATGTGAACAAAAAGTCAATGCGTACATACATGTTACAAATTGCAATTATTGCAAATCACCAAAACGGTAGAGATACCCATATGAGGCAGATAAGAATTCATGCACCTTTTGAAAATAACAACTATCCGCTGGAAGTGTTTGGGAAGTCGAACACAGTTGGATTTCGAAAGTTTTTGACACTACGTTAAATCTTTAAATATGTAACATTTGAAATTTATTTTGAATAAACTGTACAAACCAATCATCCAATTTAAATATCCCAATCAAAATTACCTATATATGTATATGTAAGTTTGAACGTTTGAAACTGACAGAACCTTCTGCAATAGGATTCTACATTATTTATTGCCCATATCACAACGGCATGGCGCAAAACTGGTCTTGCATTGTGTTTGACCACCATAGTTTGCAGTCGAATTGTTCAGAGATGCTGTGCCTGAGCTGCTTTGGTTGCTGCATGTTGTTGTCATGATTGGACCAGTCGACTCGTATATGACTTCACTTGCATGTGAGAATAAATCCCTAGACCCTTTTCTGTTCGCCGTTCCTGCGAACAGTGCGCGAACATAAAAGTCTGTGGTTTTCGGTAAATGTTATACATTTGTATTGGAATATGTTGAATAGTTGCAGTTCCCCATGTCCCAGTGTTCGATATGACACTTACATTTTTGTTCATTGACCTATGTTGTCAATTTTGTTGTGAAAACTCCCTAGCAGAATGGACTTATTCAAAATTTTTAATTATATGTTGGATACATTTTTGTCAAGGTTTCTTATATTAAAAGCCACAAATAGATTTTTCTATTTGCCAAAATTAAACACGTTTAACATCGATAATAACAATAATAATAAACAGGAAACTAAAATGTTACTCAATATCATGTAGGTTATTTCTTCTTAATTTGCTTTGTAGAACATCCATCTCATTAAATGATGTATATAGTGGAGGAATAAGTCCTGCGGCAACCATACGATGCTCGGCATTTAAAAAATTTAAGGTAGCACATGCCTGAAAGGTTAAGTGAGAAGTTGATATTATTGTGTCTAATATACAAATTATCGGAAGGAATAAATAATAAAAGTGAACTAAGTTTGATAATGCATAAACACACACAGGTCGCATTTCATCTCTAGTCATATTCTGCCAGATATGGATTCGATGTGGGGGTGCGAATCAATTCATATACTTTATTCATAAGCTGTAGGCAGCAAGGAATGGATAACAATTGGTACAATGATTAATTTAAGCTAGTCTAGTCTAGGCTTGTGGTAGCGATGAAGAGTACTCCCATATGAATATCAAAATACGTATACACGTAAAGGAAAACACATGCTTTTCAAGGATATCTAATGGCGGGAGATTGTTGCTCTCTGGTACATAGATGCAATACATATGAAAAAATAGAGAACAAACATAATATAAATTGTTGCTTTTTTTTTACCTGATCTGTCCTTAATACTTCAATATTTATTTTAAATTTCATCATGAGGTCAATTATTTTCTTCGAAAATTCTTTACTCGTACTTTGTTCGCCAATGCCTAAAACTATCATGTTTAATTTAGGCTCTACGGTGAAAAATATGCTTAGACTTTGTTCGTTTATATCTTTGTATGAATTTATATTCCACGACAGTGCTGACCTTAAAATAAATTTTATTTTATATGATTTATAAACATAAAGGAACAAGATCAGAAGTACCTGGGAAATATCGCCATTGGTCCCACTACAGACAAATTGTTATTTAATCTGAATCCGTATTGGTTGAATGCAGTTACCATTATACCCTCCTCCATAGAGGAATTTACAATTTGTACTTTGGTTTTACCATCAGAATCATAAGCTCTTTTAGATAACTTTCTAATATATGCCCCATTATATAAAATAGTATTTCTTAACGATATGAAAGACATATTTTCTACAATTGACCAAAATAAATCCCAATAGCAAAACAATCGATAAGTATATATATCGATTAGCATACATAGAGTCTTCAAACGATACCACTGTTTATCCCTGCACTGACATAACCCATTATTCTTGTTAGTATTCAGTGCTAATAAAAATAAACATTAGTTTTATTTTATATTTTTCTTCCAAGCTATAAAGCTATATAAAGCGCTTCTGAAAAGAAAGGACCCCGGTTTTCTTCTTTTAAATTTACTGGGTCAACGTTTTTGGATGTTTGGAAAAATACCCTTAAATTTAAATTAAATACTAATATTAGAAATAACAAGAATAATTGAAAAAAATAAGAAACAAATTCATTTAAATATATCTTGGAAAACGAAATGGGATTTTAAGTTTGACTGTAGGTGGAAGTCGATGGAAGTAGTAGTAATTTGGTAGTAAAACAAACAATGGCAGATATAAAGGATATAGGATATTGAGTTGTTGACATTAAATTTGTTATTTTAATTTGGTGGGAAAATCCCTTCCGATCATCACATGATAAACTTCAGGGATGTGGTGATTCCACTAAATACCCACCAAAGGCCGAATTATGTGAATTTTCACAAAGAAATAAATGTTGCTTTTGGTACATAAATGTATTGAAACTCGATGACGGCATTTGTTATTATTGCCTTAAGCCTATATGCCGACTAAAAGTTTAAATTTTTAAATGTGTTTTCAGGTTTCACTGCACATGACTTGACAGAGTAGTCAGATCCATAACAAACTCCGAATATCTAAATCCCAATCTAACATCGACGAAAGCAGAACGCGTAACATAGAAAGTGAAAAGCAGTGAATGACATCAAGTGTGCTAAGAGCACTGGGCAACGGTGAATGAAGCGATGTGCAGAGCACACATAACGAATGAAATGTAATGAGGATAATAAAAATGACAAAACCAGCGTGCGTCTGGGAGTTTTAGAATTTTTCGGGAGTTAGACTCAGTTAAGAATGTATGATCAGTCATACAATTTTTAATTTCACTGTGAAACAAAACTCGCAGTGATTTCTTTCTATGAACAGTATTAAATGTGTTAGGTTCTCTGTGTTTACACCGTGCATAAATCTTGATGGTTATTCAGTATTTGAATCGATTTTTTGTGTATTATGTATACCTTTATTTATCACTATTATGTTTACATATATGTAGAATTTTGAAGTGCGGTTGAAGAAGTTATCTCTGGAAAACCGAAATTTACAAGAAAATTATACATGTTATGTAGAATTTTAAAGCTATGTGCGTACATATAAATGTACAAATGGATATACATATATGTATATAATTAACTTTTGTGAAAACATTTAAACATTGTAAGGAACTTAAAAAATGGAATTTATATCAATAACATAACATCGTAGTCAGTTGTTAATAACAATATTTCCTATTATCATAATTCTAGTTCTAGAATCCACACATCATGTTTTTTTTAGAAAAAGCACAAGGACATACTGAATTGTGTGCCCTCAAACTGGAAAATTTAGAAAATTAGGAATGATATTAATCTTACGAATCAAATGTATATACCACGCCTATTATGATGTGAAAAGTATAATTTCATTTTCATTTTATTCTCTTTTCAGGATTTCTTGAATAATTATTTCCCTAAAACTTGAGTATTATTTGTACTGGGTACAGAAAGCTACATGATGGATTCAGTTTTGGTGTATGAAAAAGAGGATGTAAGAAATGGAGAAAATGTTTCCTTATCAGATGTTGATGGATCAAAGCGTAGAAAAAAGATGGATGAAGATGAATCTAAAAAAGTATTGCATATTAGTGCTGAGGAAAAGAAATTGGTTGCATTACGAAAAAATATCAGAGACGTTATGGATGAAAATCAGCTCGATACTTGCACTATTGCTGCCCAACGAGAAGAATCAGAACGATTAGCACGAGTAGCAGAACAACAAAAAATCATTCGTGAATACCAACGTCAGACTGCCGTAAATAAACAGTTTGCGCGTACTCAGAACCGAGTGCTAACATTACTTCATGGTAGTAAAAATAGTAGTTCAGACGAAAAGAGTTGTACAGTAATCGAATCAACAGGAAACTTAATAGAGGTGGAAAATTCTCATATTAAAACCAATGCCTTAGAAAGCTGTGTAATTGACAGCAATGAATACCATACACGAGACTCTAGCAACGAAAATACACAATTGTGTGACGTTGTAACGATTGATGATAGTTCATCTGAAGATGACTGTATTGTCTTATCAGACGACGAAAGTATTAAAGATATTGGTGAAGATGACCCAAGCAATAGTGGATTGCATGTAAATGATGCTTATAATGTTCCTGATGAGTTTGGACGTGTTATTGTAAATATCGGTCATCCTGAAGATGAAGAAGACATTTTCTTAGCACCCCAAATCGCATCAATAATAAAACCTCATCAGATCGGTGGTGTTCGGTTTTTATTCGACAACATTATTGAATCTACTAAGCGTTTTACAACATCTTCTGGATTTGGTTGCATTTTATCACATTCTATGGGTCTAGGTAAAACTTTGCAACTAGTTTCTTTTTGTGATATATTTTTGAGACACACACCATCAAAAACAATTCTGTGTGTAATGCCTATTAATACACTTCAAAATTGGGTTGCAGAATTTGATATGTGGTTGCCCACAACGTCTACAGATATGGGAAAGGAGCGGCCACGAAACTTCAGAGTGTTTGTCTTGAATGACCAACAAAAAACTTTGAATGCTAGAACTAAAGTAATTTTAAACTGGTCCGAAGAAGGAGGCATTTTACTAATTGGATATGAGCTCTTCCGTCTACTATCCCAAAAGTTATTGCCAACTCGTAAACGTCGTTCTAATAAAAACATATCTTATGATAATTTAATAGAAACAAATAAATATACTTTAGAGAAAGTTCATGATGCATTGTTGAAACCTGGCCCAGATTTAGTTATTTGTGATGAAGGACATCGTATAAAAAACTCTCATGCTGGAATATCACTGGCACTTAAACAAATTAGAACACGTCGTCGGATAGTCCTAACTGGTTATCCCTTGCAAAATAATCTTCTGGAATACTGGTGTATGGTTGATTTTGTACGTCCCAATTATCTAGGTTCACGCACAGAATTCTGTAATATGTTCGAAAGGCCAATTCAAAATGGACAATGCATAGATTCTACTCCTGAGGATATAAAGCTTATGAGATACAGGGCTCATGTATTACATTCCCTTTTAGTTGGATTCGTCCAAAGACGTTCACATACAGTGTTGCAACAGAGTCTTCCTCAAAAGTTGGAATATGTAATACTAACTCGAATGACTCCTTTCCAACGAATTCTCTATGAAACATTCATGAATGATATCGTTCGAACAAAATTAGTTCCTAACCCATTAAAAGCATTTGCAGTATGTTGTAAGATTTGGAATCACCCAGATATTCTATACAACTTTATAAAGAAAAAAGAAAATGATTTAGATATAGATGTAGATGATACTGAAACACATGATGCAACAAAAACTGAAGTTAAAAGACAAACAATTTCTTCTACGGAGAACTCAAATATTATAAATAATTCTGAAGTTTTGTCAAATACTATTTCCAACCCTGATATAACCGAAAATACCCGAAATATTGCGCAAACATTAGGTTACGATTGGAATAAAATATATACGGAAAACAAACCTTTCGATTCAAGGTAAGAAAGATATTATTATTTTTATTTTATTTATATATTTTACATTAATAGAGCAATCAATCAAATAAAAATGAACTAGAAAATAAAGAATGTATCATGAAATCCTTTTCTAGCTTTCTATTACCCTGCAAAGGAGAGATATATTACTTTACCTACGAACGTAACGCCGAAAAGGTATGACCAAAAAACCAATAAAGTATATATATTCAGAAATAGGATCACCTGCTGAGTTCATTTACTCATGCCTGCCCATGTATCTTTTCAATGTACGGTTGCGGTCAAACGGATTGAAGACTTATTTTTGGTGTCATTGAAAATGGGCTTTATCGGTTTCCTACTTGTTGGGCTTCTGTTTGTTACATGAACAACGGTTCTTAGACCATTTTAATATTCATTTCACATGAAACAAGAAGTGTATAGCAAGAACTCTGCTTTTTACCAGAAAATTATATTAAAATAATGTTTATAGCCCCCAAATTTTATAATCCACAAGCTTTGGGACTGATTTAGAATATATATACTTGATAAGGTCTCCGGTAATTCCTTCTCTTCGTTACAAGTAAAATAACAAAGTGAATATATATATATATTATAATTTTCTATTGCTTAACAATTTTAAACACATTACTCAAGTCAATGATGATACATATTTGATAAGTATGATACATATATTGCTATAATTTATTTCCTAATTTTCAGTCGATATGATTCCAGTCAAAGTTATTATGGCAGTTCTTCTTTCTGCAATTACCGCATGGAAACTAATTTTTGGCCGGAACAAACCGAAAACTTTTATAATTCCCAAGTTTCCAGTAACGCCCAACTTTCCACTCCAAATTTTGTAGGAATGTTTAGTAAACATTGTACGGAACAAACTTTACAACAAATAAATGGAGCATCGGAAATTGTGGATTTAGATACAAAAGAAATTAAAACATTAAAAACTAATATTGATATTATTGATTACCCCGCAATGAAAAATGCATATTCAAATACTATAAAATCTACAATATCTGAAAAAAATATTTCGAAAGTAAAAAATGACGAAACCTTAATGCATGACTGGGCAGTAGAGTTATTAAGCAAATATGAACCAGGACAAATTTCTAATTCTCCTAAAATGGAAGTTTTCTTTTGCATTCTTGAAGAAAGTATTAAACTCGGCGATAGAGTTCTGCTTTTTAGTCAAAGTTTGTTAACTCTTAATCTTATTGAACGATTTTTAAATACTACTTTAGTGCCTAATAGTTTCACAAATTGGCAAAAGAATACATCATATTTTCGTAAGTATACATTGTATTACCATTAAATTTATTTAGTATATTTTTAAAATTAAATCATGGAAACACTCTGTTTTTGAAACAATGGACCCGAAAAATTGTGTAATATCAAACATGAAATTATTATTACACCCTTTCAATGAGGATATTTGCCATTAAATTTGCAACGTAGAGAAGGATCCACCAGAGATATCAAAAAGATTATATATTTTGAGTCAAGGGCAACTTCTGAGATGGAAAAGCTATGCCCCTCTCTCTGTTGAAATTACGATTATGTTTGATTATAATATATGGTTCGATTAAAAACACCAGGCTTTTCAAATCGTTTATACCATTCAGAGGTTAACTCATTTTGATATTACATATACACATAAGGAGTTTCAGGAGACTTCATAGTGTTTATATATACATATACTTAATCAAAATCAAGTCCTGAGTCGATGACTGTCCGAAATTAAAGCATAACAACATTTTTGTTTTTATTAACAATTTTTTTTTAACATATAACAGACATATAACAAATTGTACTGTTTAAGGCACAGAATTTAATTTGGATTTATTTCATTAACAGGATTAGATGGATCGACTACAGCATTAGAACGAGAGAGACTCGTGAATGATTTTAATTCAAATATCAACATTAAATTATTTCTTATTTCTACAAGAGCTGGATCGTTAGGTATTAATTTAATTGGAGCTAACCGGGTTATTGTATTTGATGCCAGTTGGAATCCTTGCCATGATACACAAGCAATCTATAGAATTTATAGGTAAGTGGTAATTTGAAACTAAAATAGGTAAGTTTTTATATAAAATAGTCAGGTAAACTAGGGAAGCATATTATATTAATATTTTGGAACGCGTGTCACAATAATAAATGGTAATAAAATCGCTTTCTTATGAACACGTCCTTTTATTCATTTTACCACTAAAAAATAGACGGAACTAACCAACCATTTACTAAACAATAAGAATTAGTAATAGAAGCGTAAGAAATCATAAAACGAAATATAATTTTGCACATGATTTTGCCTTTAAAAACCACCTCCAACATGAACCAAAAATCCGATGTTAATACTTTTCCTATTTTATCTCAATGCAGCAAGTCTAAAGAGGAGCAAGTCTCTCTCCCTCTCAAAGCAATATCAATCAATTATCATGTTTTAGAGATTAATAATATTAGAATGCCGTTAGCGGTTACACTGAACTCCTCTGGTCACCTGCATGTCATATAAAAAAATTACAAACAAACAAAAAACTACGAAATTCACTATACATCGGATAACCAATCAATTGAAAACGATTTATTCGCACGAAAACAGTGCAGACCATTTCCATGGCACAATTTATTTAAGGTCGCATCCTTCCGTTAAATCTGGCCGAACAATGCGAGGTCACCTACTAAAAATTAAAAAACTTTATCAGTGGACCTGTTGACATCTGGCAAGCCGCCCAAACCATTCTGTTCGCGTTGAAATTTACTGGAGGCAGAATGACAAAAAAAATTATGACCCTGTTGTGCTCAAAAATTTAAAATGATTTCAAAAGTAAGAGTTGGTAGTAGGATTATATGTTCAATGAACTCTTTGAAGTAAACATGTTTGGGCAACATATCACATTTGTGCTGCTGATTCAGCAGCACAAATGGCCACCATTAACTTAAAGGGGAATGATTTCGTTTCCACTTTGATCCTTTTTCCTTGGTGTGAGTGCAATGCTTCTTATTAGGTAGAATATAAGCAAAGCAACCCAATTTCGTGTACTCCTACAGATAACTACTTTACTAATCATATATATTTTAATAAAATAGTGTAGGTGTTTCAAGTGTTCTTATCGATTAGCCTATTTATATATATGTAAGTTTAATCACAGAAAGAAATATCACACCCACTAACAATTAAAACTGTCGGTATATAGACATCGGACAGTATACATAATCAATGCCATAAACGCGTAAAATAACAAAGCAAAAAGCAGAATGAAGCGAGGTGAATGAAGTGCACGGTACAAATGAGGTGTAAACGTGTAAATTATAATCGCTCGTCCAAAAAGTGGTCAGTTAGAAAGAATTAATGTCATAAACTTATAGCAAAACAAAAAGAAAATCAACCTAGACAAAAATGCTTCCCACTTATATGTATCACAACCACACATCCTTGCATTCGAGTTCCTGTGAGGGACAACACTTAATTATGGTGCGCTACACCTAAAACACACCCATAATTGTGAGCAAATAATATAAATTCATGTATGTATGCATACACATATATACATATACATACGTGGACTTACAAAAAACCACCACCACCAAGATCGACATCACAATTCAGAGAATATTAAAAATATTACAACAGAATGAGAGCACAGTTCTCAGGCAAAGTAAATTTTGTTGTTATAATCTGAGCCCGAGCCAGGCCTGGTTCCCAAAGTCAACTGCGATACAAGCAGAGCGTCACTTAATAAAGCGAAAAGTATGGTGTGAGGGCAATTAATCTGTCGCACCAAGTGTGTTAAGAGCTCTGTGCTACGGTGAAAAAAGGGATTTGCACAGCGCAAGAAACAAATGAGATGTAAGAAGGAGAATAAAAACCACCGTGCGTCTGGGGGCTAAGGTTTTAAATGGGACCTACGAACTTGTCACTTGAGGGTTATCTTATTTTTTTATGTTTTTGNACGAACTTGTCACTTGAGGGTTATCTTATTTTTTTATGTTTTTGGGTTCTCTCTTTGCTTGTGGTGCGCTGTTGTCAACTCTCAACCACGCCTATACAATTTTATTTTGAAACAAAGACGATTATAAGACAACAATATTTATTTTGATTAAGTAAATAAGTGAAAACATGAACAGAAAATCTAATGCTAAATTGAATTATTGATTGAACTCTGTGTTTTTTTTTTAGATATGGACAAAGAAAACGTTGTTATGTATATCGCATAGTGATGGATAATTGTCTGGAAAAGAAAATTTATGATAGACAAATTAAGAAGCAGGCAATGGCAGACAGAGTGGTTGACGAGTGCAATCCTGATGCACACTTATCATTAAAAGATGTTTCTAATCTATGTCATGATTTCAATGAAGAAAATCAGAAAAATTGTGGTTCAGAAACGTTCCCGAATTCTATAGATTCATTCTTAGATTTTATTATACAACGAGTAATTGTTCGGCTTAAACATTGTTTATCAAGAGAACCGTTTTATCATGATAGTTTACTGATAGACCGGAAGGAAAAACAATTGTCACAAGCTGAAAAGCGTCAAGCTCATCGCGGTTATGAGATGGAGAAAAGGGCATCCACGAAGCATATTTTTAACTACAATGGGAATAAAGTGAACTCTCATTCATTATATAATAACAAAACAAAACCTATAGCATCGGTAAGAATATTTATTTAGAATATATATTTGTCTTAAAAATACATGAAAATTTAAATAAAAAAAAATGTATCTTTAAGATTCGACCCATGCAGAATGACAATATGCAACCTCAAAGAAAAACATCCGCTATTCGCTCCACTCGTTGGATTCCGGCTGAAGTTTGGCAGAAGCAAGGAATGACCGCACAAGAAATGACGTTGCCTTTAGGTACATC
>JXPZ01017375.1:0-10530 GCA_001014575.1 Themira minor
CGAAATATTCCCTTCTTTATGTGTTGTGCAATAGAAATCGTTGCGTGTGTCGTGTACAGAATTATCATGAAAAAATGTACTTTAAAGAATTTTTGAAGTAATGTTTAACGACCTTTTGAATTTTTTTCCAAGACACCGAAAAATTTCTTTGAAATTGTCTTCAATAAATTTAGACTATTTTCAGGAATTTGTTATCTGTTTTGAAAATTTTCAATTTCAAAGCCTTGTCTGTTAGGGTTTTGGCATCAAAAAACACGAGAAATTCTTTGTGAATTGCTTGATTCATCTCATGAAATTTACTGAAACGAATTCGCCACAAACATAAAAACAACAACAACAATTTTCAATTGGTCTTGAGTCTTACGGGTGTGGGTGGATTCAGAAATATACAATTTTAAATGACTAGCCGACATGTTCATTAGTTAGGGATACCTTTAAGGCATTTCTTATGCTGGAAAACAGTCACACCCCATTCAAAGGTCTCTTCGCGCAGCTCCCAAGAACATGATGGCGACGACGGCGCTATGAAAAGAAGCAATTTACGTGTAAATAACTCAAGTGTCATGCAAATTTCACTTATTTGTCGTGCACGATGGCTGCAAGATGATAAACGTAAGGTGTGGAATGAAAGAATGGAGGCAAACACCAGAAAAACCCAAAGTTAAGAAAATAAAAACCTAACACGAAAATTTTGATTCCTTTCATTTCTAATGAAGTCACTGCAAAGGACAAAGGCAAAGGAAAAAAAAACAAACGACAAATTTGAGTCAAACCGGAAAAAAAAACCACTGTGAAGCAGTGAAATTCCTATATTGTTTTGCAAATGTAAATTGAATTTAAGGAGATCCTCATGGACATTATCGTCCGTTGCCACTGACAACAATTTTCGTCGANGGAAAAAAAAACCACTGTGAAGCAGTGAAATTCCNAAAAAAAAAAAACCACTGTGAAGCAGTGAAATTCCTATATTGTTTTGCAAATGTAAATTGAATTTAAGGAGATCCTCATGGACATTATCGTCCGTTGCCACTGACAACAATTTTCGTCGATGTTCGGTGGTTCTCCTTTTCGTTGGAGGGGCTGTTTCTCGAATTCCCTTCGTTTACCACACACAAGCCATGTGCCATTGTCGCCAGTGCGCCTTCCTTCGATTGTGTGGCAGAGACATTTTGAAGTTTCTACCATTCTCCACCATTATCGTCATCAATGGAATGCATGGAAGGATAATGATGTGAACGTAATTTCATCCGAACACAACATCGTCAAAAAAACAACACCCACACACGCAAATAAAACAGTCGAATGAGAAGCGAATGGAAAGAATGGTTTCTATACCACCGGGATAATTGAAGTGCAAAAACGTAATGATGATGATAGGCGGTGGCTTTTTGGGTTTTGTATGATTTTGCTGTTGGTTTTGCGTGCACACCAAAAATTCGCGTAAGTCTCCAAAGTAAAATGCCAAGATGGGGGTGTATTTTCAGTATTTCATATTTTANTCAATGTAAAATACCAATATGGGGGTGTATTTTCAGTATTTCATATTTTAAGGATGGAATTTAATTTTGTGTAATTTTTAATTGCCCAGCTGGGGACCCATTAAACGTATTCAATTTATTTCAGACATCTCTCGGAGTTTTCAAAAAAAATGACAACTTAATTCTACATACACACAAAAAATGAGGTACTTGTCAACGAAGCCAAAGATGCTTTCCTAAAAACCAAAACCATACCCACTCGCATTGTTCAAAGCTTTGATTTAACTTTAGTGTTTCCTGTTTGCCTCCACCGATGGACACTCAAAAGCTTGTGAGAAGCGAGTCTACACTGGCTCCACCAACAACAATGTTAATAATAATATCATCAACAATTTCAATATTTTCATATTATTCAACTGAAGTGGTTGTATACTTGAAAAAATTACAAAACGACAAACCCGAATGAAACGACGATGAAGTGAAAAAACAATAGAAGAGGCAGTGTGAAAAGTACCAGTCAGTATGGGGACAGAGGGGAGGAAGTGGCCACAAAATGACACATATAAATTGGAAGCCAGAGTCAAAGAAATAAAAATTCTCAAAAATATTTCATCAGAAACTGTCACACGACGGGATGAGCCAAAGCGGGTGGTTGTTGGTAGTTTGCCGGTTTTTGCTATTTGTTTCTTTATTAATATTTATTTTTTTTTCTGAATTGTTTTGTGGAAATATGAAATGAATGTGTTTGGAGTTAGCGATGCAGCGAATGTGAGCCAGGAATATCATAAAATCAAATAACAATTATGTCAAAATTTAATGAACAATACGATAGGAGGCCTCCGAGAAGAGGACGGGGCTCAAACGATATCTTATTAGTGCGAAAAATATATGGCAGACAATATAAAATCTATCATTCGAGCCGCTCACCACAACAGGTTTAACTGGCATATAAATATAATTGCCCTGCAAATCAAGAAATTCCTATTGCAATTAATGAATAATAAATATTTGCATTTCGTTATTTGCTTAAATGAATATTTGATGAATATCATACATCCAGCTGACCAATATATATATTTTAATATTTGAATGAAAACATTTCGACTTACCGGCATAGTTTGGCTTCCGTGTAAATTGTTGATAGCTGATTGAGCTTCCTGCTGCGAACTAAACTTAACGAAAGCACAGCCTGAAAAGACAAAACATGAACCAAACAAATTAGTAACACACACACTTCACCGTCATTCTACTAAAAAGAACATGGACTAATTTTAAATGAAATAATTTTGTTTTCATTTTTGCCTGTCACCATGTATTTGGATGGGGCTTGATGAGATAGACAAAACAATTTAAACTGAGATTGCTTTTGCGGTTCAATTGACAAATGTGATTGGCCCCGTGTCGGTTAGTTCAGTTGAATCGAATCAATTTCGTTGCGTTTCAGTTCGTGCGCCGATCTGGTTTTTTGGAAGAGCGAGCAATGAAATTTGAAAAATGCGTCCGTTCTATTACTCAGCTCACGTGGTAGGGAGGGGTTGTGTGGTATGTGTTTGTGGTGGATTTACATATTATCTGAGCAAGCGAGTAATTAAAACTCAATTTCGAATTTCAACACTGATTATTTTGTAATTGAACAAAGCAGCGAAACAATTAAGCCACGGCTAAAGCAAAACAAAACTAAAATAAACTAAACCAAACCAGCAAGAAAAAACTGACTATTAAAATATAAACAAAATTATAATTATTTTTTTGGTTCAACGTTCACATGTGTTGTTCAATGAAAATATAATGGAAAAAAATGACTCTAATTTAATGCACTAATAATAATGAGTTCAGCAAGTCAGAGCGCTGCATTTCAATGAACTGGCACGATGGGTGACAAATTGAGTGCATACATATAGATATAGAGGNCCAACAAATTGAGTGCATACATATAGATATAGAGGCACATTTAGAGAAAGTTTAATTTAACATATAGATCATTTTAGGGCATTAATCAAGAATAACCATTTTCAAGTATCAATTTTAAAGGTAAATACTCGAATGTCTTAAGCTTTAACCAAAACATAGCCATTTCTGCCCAAGGCTTGACAATTGTTCGAGCATTAAACTTCATTAGTAATTTGGGATGGGACAAAATTTCGAAAAACAAAAAAAACCAAATTAAGACACTGAGCTAAGCAAACAACAACGCCTACACAATCCAGGCCTATGTTACCGTTAGTTCTAAACTCTGCCATCAATAACACTGAGCGAGCAACTAGAATGGAAAAAAGTACGTTTTTTGAACATTTTCAGTGAATTTTGTTGATTTTACAAAAGCATCGGTGTAGGAAGAGGGATGCTCTGACAAAAACAACAACAACGAGAACAAGAAATGACTAGCGACATGGTGTGGACTCTAAAAGCTAAGTTTTTTTTAAGTCAACAACAAAAAAACAGCCACCACCAACAACTCGAATGGCATAGAACATAAAAGCAACAAAAATCACCGGAATTGTATGTGAACGAACAAGGGCACAGCGAAGGGGCAACAAAACCCTAGGAAATAATAAACAAACGCCTAAAAAGTATACACAATATGTTTTTGCTAAATCCGACAAACAGTTTCTAGCGCTACGACGACGCATCGCCGGCGAAAATCACTCGCCGTTGACTTTTTAGTAGTTTTCGCCAAAGCGGCCCATGGATGTTTGTTATTCTGTCAAGAGATTAAGGAATTTTTTTCTAATTTTTTAGCGTTTCAATTTGATTTTTACATTGTTGTTGGGGTTGTTGTTGTATATTTGAGATTTACTAAATAAAGAAGGCGTTTCATTTTGATGAGTGTGTTATTTTAAGCTTAAAGAGGATTTGCTGCAGGGAACGAAACAGACCGCCGATCCGAAGTACCGTTTCAAATTTAACGTGTTGTTATTGTTGCTTATGTTGAAAGAGACAAACTGAATTTTTAAATTGAGTGCATGAAAATACATGTTCGTTGTTGTTGTTGTTTTGAACAAATAGACGGAAGGAAGCCTGTAACGAAGGACGGAAGCCATGAAGGAAGGAAGGAAATCTGTAGGCAGCCGTAACACCCAATATAGACATGTTTAATAGTAAACAGCTTTATTATTCCTGAGTCATTACTTAAATTGTTTAAAATAGAAAAATGTCCCCAATTTTGATTTAATAATTATTTTTAAACGATTTTCATTTACGGGAAATTGTGTATCCTCTGCCTGTGAAACACAACACACTCTTGAAGAAAATACAAACCTCGCATAAAACATCCTCAAAGTATGCTCAAAGAAATTCAACAAATTGCCTACTTTGAGTGTGCACTCCAAAGTACGAAGCAACCTCTGCCCATTAATATTTAATCACAAAGCAACTGGCTGTCAGTCGCCTACTCCGTCACCCCGCTGCCATTACCAATTTACAATTGAGCCCTCATGAAAGTATGCCATATTAAATTTATTATTACCTGACGCTGATGTTGGGTGATGCCGATGGTGGTGGTGGCGTTGTTTGATGGAGGTTTTTGGGAGAGGGCTCCAATTACAATCAACTTTGTCTTGTCTTTTGACTAATTAAACCAATTTAAATACATTTCATTAAAATCGCACTCGATCGTCAAACCCGGAATTCTTTGGAATGACATTAAGATGGCGGCAACAACAAAATACCTAATTAATGTAATTGATAAAGTAGTGTCCTTTTGGGCATTTCATCCCCACACATACACACAAAAGCTGAACTCATTTCCGAGAGCTTGTCATAGAGAATTTACTTTTTGATGGGTTCGCCAACGAGCACAAGACCGCCTCATATTATGCATATATTTTTTTGCGATTTCTGTGGGGCAATCATTTTAATTAATGGCGGGTGAATCCAAAAAACAGCGAAAACCCAAAATGAATAAAAAGACTATTAAGAACACACCGAAGACGCTTTGAAAATATCGAACAAGAACAAACAGCGCACAATTTGCCCACTGCTCGAACGCAAAACGAGCTGCTGAAACGAGAGGGGTTTCCGCGAGTGCCAAGTCAATTTGCATATAAATCAAAGTATCCTTAATGCATGACAACTCTTTCGTGCGGACGCTCCGTGTGGCCACGGTGCGTCGTTGCTGAGGTGGCGTTCTGTCTAGCTATCGTGTCCTGCTTTTGTCCTCTTCAAATTAATTAACTGGCTCTGGTTGAGCGCCGAAATGATGAGGCAAGCAGGTTTGTCTTCCGAGTATTTCCGTGCCTCGACGCGCACCCAATAAGGCCACGTCATTGCCTTCAAGGAGCACTCTCAGTCATCTCTAGCGCTTGCTTGCCTTGATAGCCGCTTTTGACTTTTCAAGAACTTAAACCGAAATTAAAGACGCGATCGAGCTGCTACGAAAATATATAACGTATAGAGCAGGTTGGTGTTTTTTTTTGTATTCGTTTTGCTTTTAAATCTTTAATTAAGCTGAACATTTTTTTCTGCAAATCATTAATGTTGTTGTTTCAACAAAAGCTGTCATTGTGTTTGCGAGGGCGTTTCATTTGAATTCCCAAGAGTTCGTCGCAATTAGGCGTAATTAAAAAGTCAGTTATCAAACTGTGGCAGCCAACCACCAGTGGACGAATGAACTGTTCACCTGCTAACCCCTCGCCGTTTCAAGTTGAACACCCTAATGAGGACAACAATCGTCCGGAGAGACAAGAAGTTCGACAAAAACAACAACAAACACCAATAAATAGGGCATCTTTGATTTGGAATGTCAAACAAAGGCGTAATTGCTACAAATGCTGTCTGTGAGAAAACACACATAACAATAGAACACGGAACTTTGCCAAATGAGAATCTTAATTAGTTGAAACAAAGAAAGCCAACAAAACAATTTTCATTTCTGTCCAATTAGGGACAATGAAAATTTCAGAAAAAAAGTTCAATAACACAAAAAATATTTTAAATTAGGAAAATATGCATAGCTTAAATTTTTGTGACCGATACATAAACGTGACCAACGGTAACAGCATATCCACCCGAGTAGGCTGTAGGCTGACACTGCACAATAACTCTAATACGCGCACCCTNAACAGCATATCCACCCGAGTAGGCTGTAGGCTAACACTGCACAATAACTCTAATACGCGCACCCTGCAAATGAGTAGCGAGCGGATTCGGTCGTTTCAAAGTTCCAAATGCATTTGGTATGTGGGAGGGGAACTGTGAAGTAGACCAGGAAAAACAGCAACACGGCAACATGAGCAATCTAGCAAACGACAAAATCATCACAGTACTACAATAACGAGTACAACAAAGACAACCGACCGAATGACAACCTTCCACAACAAGAACAGCAACAACACGAAAACAGCGATTTAAAATCCCACTAGGGATTTTATAATTGGATTTTAAAATACTTTACCGACCCCAGTGTGAGATCAGTGAGACCCCACATTCTGTCACGCGGGCAATTTTGTATACGTAAGGGGTATAAGAGGCGTTGCGAACGTAAGGCTTAAGCCAACCGACCAGTTGTTAGGCGTAAAATGCGAAGGCCCTACAATGAACATCATGGTCGACGTCGTCACCGGCTTCTCGTTGGAGTTTTTTGTAAATGGACACGCTGCTGACCGACCGCCCAGAGTGGCTGGGAAGAGGACCTGTTCGGTACGGTTAAAGACAATCCAACGCTTATGCAATGTGAACAAGTCCTCTTGTTCTCAGGTTGATGATGGTGCTGCTCCGTTTTGCTGGCCGAAAGCGATTTTTCATTTCGGACTGCGATGGTCGCTTTACACACACAACGGGAGGGAGTGGTCCAGTTATTCTTGCCTGCTTGATGTTGTTGTTATTGGTGGTAGTGGTGGTGATGTTTGGCAGTGTTATCCTTGAGCTCAGCTCGAGCACCAACCCAGCACATGTGTTCTGCTTTATGAAAGCAATCTCTTGTACTTGCGTTCCTTTCCCCAGCGTCATCGCCAATACGCCTTTTCGTTTCGTTTCGAATTTTCATTAGCAACCCTCGATCCGGCAGTTTCTCGTATTGCAACAAAATTATAATTTTAGCTTGCACCAAAGGCAAAAAGGCCAACACCAACCAACCAACCAACCAAGCAACCACCCGCCGGTTAGCCGTCTAGACCCTACGGTCGGTTTTGGAATTTTCCATGCACATCGATGCACTGCCTGGTGATGCTCTAATAATTTTTACTTAATTTTCATGTTTGAACGCGATGAGATTGCAAGAAATTAACTTTTTGCCAAGCTAACATATGAACAACCGATGTGGTCCTTCAGCTTCCCTCCGTCTGTCTGTGTTTTCACTGGCAGGGGGGCAGTGAGAGCGGTTTGAGTTATGTGATGTGTGATTATAAACGTCCACATGACTTTCATTTTGGGAAGTGCTCGTGTCAAATGTTAACTGTAAATTGCATATTTTGCAGCAAGCGGCATGTTGAACGCCTGATGCGCCGATGATGAGAAGAGAAGTAGTAAAAAAACATTATAAACTCTATACATGCATGTCAACGACTGGACTGCAGCAGTAATTGGTTAGGGTCTCTTTTGAGGGGGCCGTCGCATGCTGCCGTAGCAAATTTTGTAACAGGCCACTCGAAAATTTATTGCTTCGTTAACAACCACAATAATAATTATAACACCAACCGGACTCTTTTAGAGAAAGTTTCATAGAGGAAATAAAACCCGCACTGCCTCAGTATTTCTAAGCTAGTGCCATATGAAATCGCAAATTAGGCCTTCAGTTCAGCTTTTAAAGTTCTCTTGAAAATGTACGTCGCCGATTCAATTAGGAAGGGAAAACGTTTTAGTGATAAAGAGGCGTAGATAAACTAGCTATTTCTCTCCGTCGCTATGAAAGTTCAAATCCATTTCTGATGAACTTTTTCTCGGAGGAGGGTGCCCGAAAAACATTTCCTAATGATATATAGATTTTCTCCAAATCTTGTTGTTGTTTGTGTCATTACGTTATTCAGGCAATACCAACATAAAAAACCTACATATAGGAGGAGGGAATTCCACCCAAGCCCTGTCAATACCATCCATTACAAACAATATCATTGTAGAAACCACTACTCTATGTTGGTGGAATTTGTTTGGCTTTTGCTTGTTAGTTTTGCTCTGGTTCCTAGCGCCAGCAAATGCCATTGGTGTTATTTGTTAAAGAGGCATGTCAACAAAGACTCACAACTCTCGGGCAGTCTGACATCGCATAGCCAGGGCGGATAGTATGGCAGAGGCAATGCACCAGTCACAACCATCTCGAGTTCCACAAATCAAGTTAAGAGTAGGATGATCTAAGCAGTTGTGAGTTGTAGGGTGCGAAGCAATTCACATTTCTTCGTTTGTTTGTTGTGCATTTTTGGTAGAAGACATTTTAGTCCAGTTCCGTTTTGGTCTTAGGAAATGGACGATTTTGGAAGAGTCCCCATCGATTTCACCGAATGGAGTTAGTTGTCCGTACTTTCCAAAAAAAATTGGCCTAATTGATGTTTATTACTNCGGAGTTAGTTGTCCGTACTTTCCAAAAAAAAATTGGCCTAATTGATGTTTATTACTTAAATAGAGGACGCTAGAGATAAGGTAGGGATGTGTTGTGTGGAATGGCGGAAAACACTTTTGAACAAGAACAGTAAATATCAGTACAATGGTTTTGCTGCGTGGAGATAGACAATGTTACGGCGTTGGAGAAAGGGCATTCCAGCTAGTATTGAGACAGTTAGTCCAAACGATTCAAATTTGGTGTAGGGATTTTTCACATCAAATTTTCCAATATTTCACCACTTTCATTCAGTTGTCAGAAAAAAAAAAAAAAACCATTACGAAGGTTAAAATGTAATTTCCTCGAATCTCCATAGCCTTAAGTCTCTATTGCGATCTAACCCTAGAAAGGTTTTCGGCACTTTTGTTGATTTTCATGTTGCGCCCAGAGGAAAACGTCGACGTCGACGAAAAAGGGGTCCACTACAAATAAACGCCTGGGATTGGTTCATTTTACCCCCAATGTTCAGACCGCGTGGGAATAAAATTTGACAGGCTGAACTAAGGATAATTTTTGCGTAACGCTTTCAGCATAGCCCAAGTGAGCTACCAGGATGATAGAAAGTACACTCACGGGATTGCACAACAACAAATTTGGCATGGTTTTGAAATTGCTAGGGAATAAGGTGGGATTCGCACACGAATCGAATGTAAACACTTCCTTATGGCATGGACATTTTTCGGATACATTTTCGGACACCGGGCAACATGCTCATATTCAGGAGATCCCCTCAATCAGTTTCAGTTGCAGCATAGAACAATGCCTGTGTAAAAAACCTTTTGGGGTATTTTTGTCACACAAATTTTGTGAAACTCTAGGGCTTGCCTAGCAGACTGCCAATTGACGTTCTCTTGTTGTTCTACTACGAATAATATGAATCTCAAGAGAATTTGCATATCACTTCATCTGCAAAACTCAATTTGTTGCAATGAACAGATACCCGGCACGACAACAACAAGTAAAGTACTCACTTCGCTTTTACCAGCATACACATACCTTCTGGCGTATTCATACAGATTTATACACAAGTTTTTGTCGGTCGGTATGACCAAACACCAGGGACTTGTGCGGCGAAAAGTTTTTTGTAGATTTGTGATTTGCAATGAAGTAAATAAAATGTGTTGCTTCCGGGCTACATGTGAGAATAGACTTGAAGGAATTCAAAACGTAAATATGAAATGGACTGTATTCAGGTGCGGCAAATATATTGTACGTGACAAATTAAAAACAAAGGACATAAAATTCAAACACCAAAATGAACTCCAACACGTACAATTTTGTTTATTCGGGGAAAATTTTTTGTTTTTTGGTTTTACTTTTGGAAAACTTTAAAAATAGTTATGATTGTTAATCGAAATTCATTTCTTGCATTGAATCCCTTTTACATTAAGGGACACAACTAGTGTCCCGAACAACAACAAACTGGGAAGACCTATCTGTGTGTGCGAGTGGATATAAATAAAAATATCCTCGGGGCACAATTTGTATCCGAACAAACAAATGAACAATGAGGGGGACCTGGCA
>JXPZ01017447.1:0-14267 GCA_001014575.1 Themira minor
CCTGTCAATCGATCGAGGGGCGAGGCCAGACGTACGATGAGGTGACAATAAAATGACAACGCAGAGGTGTCTGGCATGGCCGATGCGTTAATTGAGCGTTCGGGAGGGGAAGAGAGAAACTACGACAAGAGTAGAAGATGGTAAGAGTGGTAAGGCTGGTGGGTGATTGACAATATGAATTTAGAAATTGAAATGCAAAACAAACAAAGCAAAATTCGCTGCTTTAATCATTCGCCGATTATCATCTCGTTTCGTTCGACAGCATGCCGTTATTCATGCATTCTTTTGTTGTTATTATGATGTCAATTTTGTTTGGTCGCCGTCGTCAGAACTAACGGTAGTCGATATTTGCGAAATTGAAGTGGTTCGTTCGTTCTTTTGAAGAATTTTCAAATTACCTAACTGTTAATGGCAAGAATCTAAAAATTGTTCGCCACATTGTTGAGAAATAAAGCAGTGTTATTTTTCGTTAAATTAGTTTCGATCAAATTAAATTTCCAAAAATTTCTTCTTTTGCGTAAATGAAGCGAAGAGACCCCATGAAGTGTTTAAATCACAAAAAAAAACGTATAGAAGCAAGAACAAAGCCCGGCCAAACATTGTCTTTAAACAATTTGATGGTTCGTACGTTCATTCAGTCGGACGGTGTGGTTGGCGAAAAATTAGTGTTATTATATTTTATTGTAGGAAGTTCAACGAAACATCATTACAAACGAAAGGTCGCAAACGTGGCCGAAAATGAAGAGCTCTTCCTCTCTCTCCTCAAACTCATACATTTTGAACTGTTTGTTGAGTCGTTCATACGGACGCTCATTCCCTTGTCTGTTCATGTCAACCGAAGCGTCGTACTCTCTTTCAACGGGATTTTCTATCAAACTTTCATTGCTTTCAATTTTCTTGGGCCCACGAGTACAAATTTCATCATCATTTCACCGCTTCCCCCACGAACGTCGCAGAGATCTTGTGATCTGCCATCTATTGAATCGATTAATCGATCAAATGTTGAGGTTGAGCTATCGCGCGATCCATCGATCGTTCGAATGTAATAGCGAACAGCACCTGCATTGTGGGGAGCACTAAAACACACCCGCTCAAGTATCAAAAAAAATAATCTGGCGCCAGTTCGGAAAGTTCTGTAAACAACAACTCATTTCTTGGGCTATGCGCCTTGGACGTTGCTCACAAACGGAAAGATCACCGCCACAATGTTGCAGTTCATTGACGCCACTGGCCTCGGGTCAGGCGCAAAACACTTTTCATTAAACGAAAGTTAAAGGTGATTGTGAAACAGGATACCAGAAGAAGCTGGGTAATTGTCATAACGGTAATTTGCCATGGGAACTCAAAGACAAAACAATCAAGTGTCTCAAAGCGACCTCATTTTGTGATGAGCGTCTCTCCGAAAACAAGAACTCTCCGTCTAATTGGCAGTCAATTAAAAAGCGTGTCACTGCGACTTTTGTTTTGTGAAAGTTGTTGCGAGCGACCCTCGCCTTCTAATCGTCACCAATTACACATGAAATCGAACTGAGTTTCCTGTGTGTGCCACGGCAAAGCCAACGAAACGCGTCCCATGTGAATTGCGAGACTGGCAAACGAACGCAAGTGAAATCCGGCAATGTCCCACAGACATTACCTTGAACTTTCTCTAAGCCATCGACAGGAAGCAATTCGATGCCGCGAAACGAGCTTAGAACTAATAGAGAAAATTTGTAACTGAAGGGAAACCCTAATTGCCTTGCGGCCGCATTACAAACATTTGATTTACTCGGACTGAAATGACAATAAATTTGAAATTATCCAAAACATCTGCGCACTAACGAACGCAGGGGGATTTNAGACTGAAATGACAATAAATATGAAATTATCCAAAACATCTGCGCACTAACGAACGCAGGGGGATTTATCAAGCTAGCCTTTATGAATAAAATGCATATAAAAAATAACGAACGGATATTGCCTGTTGCGACTCTGCGATCGATAAATATAAATAAAATGCCTCGCACAGCTCGTTCGGTTGCAAATGAGTGCACTTTTGCATGCAAATCACTAAAGTTGACTAAAAACCGAAAAACACTCACGGGCCACCGCTAGAACAATGCAAATGGTTTGTTAGGGGGCGGAGGGCGGGGCGGGCATACCAACAAAGCGAGTTGATGCAACGAGATGGAGTTGCCTATGTGCGTCCCTTCACGTTTGGCAAATTGTTTGGTATTTGAAACAGGTCCACGCCACCACCACCACCACCACCACCACCTGCAAAGGAGCAATGAGCAATAAACATTTAAATTTATGAGTTTTCCTTTGCGTTCAATGCAACATGCTGCATGCATCAAATGACCATTGCTATATACACAGCCAAAGTTTGCCATGCATGAATCGACAACAACAACAAAGAAAAAAGGGGCGTCGCTGGCCATGGCCATGACCGTGGCCGGGAGAAAATCTCCGCTAAGGGGGGGCAGCCCAAGAAATTCGCAATAAAATTTAACGAACCACATGGAGCCGAACAAACACAAAGCCCAAGATAGATTTGAACGTTTTTTCGTCTATAGAATAGGCTTGTGAAACCTTAAGGGAGTTCTTTCCTATCCACTACCCTGGCTTGGAGTTTTTCTTAAATTATTTTAAACAGTTTGTCGTTTTAGCTCTCGGTGTGTATAATGGGGTCGATTTCGTTAGCCGATATCAAAACCCTAAAATCACTTAGCAAAAGCTGTAGGACATGCAGCGAGCGACGAGTGGCTCACTGCTAGGCGGGCAGGCATCCGTCATAGAGTGAGCTCTTCGTCCGTTCGCTTTGTTTGCTTTGGCATGCTCGCGCTATGCAAATGATGCCGTGCTTATCGATCGTTCGCTGCCTCGCTGCGGTTGGGGGTGGGAAACCGTACCGAAACAAGGATCTTGCAGCCGAAGCGTCACATGTTTTGTGTGCATGCCAAGAGGGCTTTTTGGTGAAGCGAAGATTAGCATATTAATGCATTATAATGCATCGCTTTGAGACTGTTGCATCATCATGCCGCTCTGGCTCGGCCATTACATAATGGACGGCCACGCTTGGCTAACTTGCGTTTTTCACCGAAATTCGTAAATTGTTTTCTCCCCAAAGACCCCCGTCCGTCCACTTAACAGCTCGTTAATTCCGGCTCAATTAAAATGAATATATCGCTACGTCTTTTGTCCATGGGGAGCACTTTAGCACGCCATTGATAAATGGGGGGCAAAAAACTTTCGTGGAATCAGACGGCCGGCAATTGGAACGTCCCAGCAATTGCCCATGACCTTGAGTCGGTGTCGTGGTCATCTCAGGGGACGCCCACACATTTACGTGACACTGTGTTGTTAGGGGCCTACTCGCCGGCACGTCGCCAATTCCAGGGCCCAGCAAATCGTGTGAAAATGAAAATGCACGAAACGCATACGATTTCGACTTTGAAAGCGAAGAAATCAGCAAACAAAGATTTGCAATTATCACAAGTGAAGATGCACATGCAAAGGCTTCGACGAAGACGAGTTGAAGAAAAATTCAAGAAACTCGCTCGTTGCCTAGGCAAGAACCTCATTTGAGTATAATTGGCCGGGCGGCCACTTGCAATTGAATATCAGCGTCTAATTGAGACTGTCGTCTACAATTGTGCCATGGCCCCCATTACTTTATTGGAACGCCTAATGGGCCCCTAACGCNGTCGTCTGCAATTGTGCCATGGCCCCCATTACTTTATTGGAACGCCTAATGGGCCCCTAACGCGACGCTTGAGATTTTGCGTGAGCAGCGCCCCGGGGAGTCGCCCTTGCGAGAGCCTCAATTTAAGCGCACACACTTGCAGAGCTGGGCCCCGAGCTGAGTCATGCCAGCCACCGCAGACAGATATTTAAACAGAACCTGTTAATGCCATAAATTGACTCATCACGTTCCTGCTTAATATTCCTTTTTACATTGTGGTGTTTTTCGCTCTCTCCACAGAAGCCGCTCCATCATCGCCGCACAGCAGACACAATGCGGCTGGGTGTATCGAAAACAATTACAACAATNTGGCTGAGAGTCCCAAGCCCGCTGCCGCCACTAAACGAGCGTTGCCCCGCCGCCGCCAGCCGCATCGTTTCGTCTTGGCGTTGACGTTGCTGGTAGTGGCGATCGCGGGCACTCCGCTGACGCATGCGGCCCGAAGATCTCGCATCGATGTGGCCTCGGCCGTTGCCCCGGCAGCCGCTCCACTTACAGCAACAAATGGCGTTGACAATGCCGCCATTAAGGCAGCCATAACCACGGACGAACAACAGCAAACAGCAACGGCAGCATTGCCTCAGGTGTCTGATGTGGCCGAGAATGCCCCCGCCTTGGCAGCCACAAAAACCGACACTGTTGTTGGTGCGCCTCTCAAAGCTGATCAATCATCGGCTGCTGCTGCTGCCGTTGCCGTTGCCGTTGATGGGGACGATACGAAGGGCTCTGGGTCTATGGACTCGGCGGATGTGCCCACAGCCAGAGCCCAACCGGCTGCGGCCGCCATCGCCGCCGATGCCGATGCCGAAGAATCTGACGTGTCGTCATCGTCCAGTGCCGCCGATCAACTGGCCGGCGAGCAGAAAGACACGCCGACGGACCTGAGCGGCGAGGACATTGACTTGGAGCTGCCGCACGAATCGGCCGGCAGCACCAGTGGTGCCGAGTACTGCGAATCCGATATGACGGGCTTCGAAATTATCACAGGGTGAGTTGTTGTTTGACTAGTCGGTGCACATTTTCAATATTTTATAAAGCGATTTAAATACCATGTTAATGGGAGAGTTAAACATTTGAGCTGGTACACCGTTCGGTGGCCCTTACCTATGGGGGCCCTACAATCACGTGTAAATGATCATTCNTACCCATGGGGCCCTACAATCACGTGTAAATGATCATTCAATTATACGGTGGTGAGCGCGTTGCCAAGTCTACCAACGAAATTGCTGCTTCGTGTTGGATGACTGACGCGGGATGACCCTCGCGATGATTAGGCATAATTATGCATAAAGGCCGATCTCCGATAAAATTGAAATGTTTGTTCGGCTCTTCGTTTCAATGGGGCCACATAAGCATAAAGCCGAACTGGACTGCTCTCAAAGAGTTCAGATGCCGACGTTAGGATCAGCATTAAGCACTTTGCCATATTAGCTTATCTTATCGCGACCGTGCGGCAATCGAATCGGGACGCTTGCTCATGTTCCCATTGGTGGTTATTTGCTGTTATCAATGAAATCGGATCGCGGCGATCGTGAAATGTTCAACACTTCGCTGCCGTCCGTCGATTTCCTGGCCAATCGAGATTTATGACAGCCGAATCACATAAACCAAAGCGTCAACAAGTTGTGCAGTTGGCCAGCTGTGAAGTCCACACTAAATTCGTGTTGCCTCTCAGAACACACGGATGACTTCCTTCGGTCAGGGGAACAAACGCAACGCATGCTTTTCATGCAATGAAGGCAATTTAAAAGAAATTTGTGATGGCCCAAACGATTGCCATAAACAATTGCCAACGCCATCAAAAACGGTCGGGGATTTCCTTCAAACGAAATGACCGTAAATTCTCGTCTTGCCGTACGGTTTGCTGGGTTTTGTTTTTATGACAAAAATTGCCGGCATAAAAATAAGTGCAACAAGTCGTGAAGAAAGAAACACCAAAGGACATGGCGGTCGACTGGTTGCTTTTGTTGTTGTTGTCGTTAGTGTCGTTGCAATCGCAGAAATGCCAGCAATGGCAATTGTTATTGCCTTGCAGAAATTCCACTCCAAAACGGAGATTAAGGCAATTTGCGCTGCAGTTTGCCCCCTCCCCCCCCTTACACCATTGTACAGGTGGCCACTCNAAGGTGCAATGCCAACAGAACTTCTCGAACTCCACGGTCATTAACCGCACTTCAGTAAGCTAATCAGTCAGTCTGTCAGTAAGGCCAAACTTCCCAGCCCAACCCGAGAACGCGCCGAACTTTCACTTTCCTACCTTACCTCACTCAGGGAAAACTCATGAACGCCCGCAACAAAATTTGAGGGAAATGTTTTCACCCCACCCTCGTGAAACGATCCACAGCCAAATGCATCTGACTTACCTGCAACGAGAGAACATTAAAGAAAATTAGTCAGATCGGAGGCAAGCGTAGTTCAGCGATAATGGGGGCACATCGGGGCATGCGATTGGTATTCTGGAGATTATGTAACGATTACGTGTACGTTTAGATGGCTGGCCCTGGCCTGGCCAAAGGCAAATTATTGAATTTCAATAAATTTCCAATATAATCATAGCGGTATTTTCGAACGTAAGCCCACGAGATGCGGTCGAGCCGGTGCCGTTGGTAGTAGGCCAACGATCGGTCATCATCACAATCAAATAAAACAATTTGCCAATATCGCCGGGTGCAAAGAACCCACCAAAACCGACCGACAGATATTGACGATTGTTGTTGTTGTTTTGTCGGTTTTTATATGAGAAAATGAAGAATGGGCCGTNTTGTCCGTTTTTATATGAGAATATGAAGAATGGGCCGTCGGAGAGACAAATGCAATTTGTTATTCTATTAAAGTGTAGTTTTGGCATTAATGCGCCTGACTGCCAACGGCCATCAGCTCGAGACAGACAGTGCAATTTTCGGTGCTTGGGCGCACAATTCAATTTTCCACTAATTGAGGAGAACAACAATTCCTCGACCACAAAACAAACTAGTTTGAGCGGCGGTGGTTATAAATTTTCTGCAGAATTTCCGTGAGGTCTGGGCGACAATTAAACTCGCAGACCGAGCGAATTATGCAATAAAACATAATTGGCCCGCGGGCAATCCATCGAGAGGCCATTACGAAATTTCGCAATGCATGAAATGGATCGTCCCGAAATTCCCAATGCCATCGAAATGCCATAACAATTTGATTCCCCGGCCATGGACGACTTGCGGTCCCATGTCTTGCTTACAAATCAATTTAATTGGTTGTCTGGCAAAAATTTCCAAATGACAATCGCGTCGTCCGCCCCGACCGCCGATGTCGTGTTTGTTCGTGTGCTCTAGCCTTGCACAGTTATCCTGATGACATGCTTCTCTCTCTCTCCCTGTGTAATTACGGCAAATTACAATCGCCGTTTGGTACGGCTCATGCAAAATTTGAGTGCGGTTTCTTTCATATGCTCTGTGTGCTTCTTCCCATTGCAGCTACGTGTTCTCGGCTCCTGATAAACTATTGGACTCGCTGCCCGGCACATTGATGTTGACGGATTGCCTGGAGGCATGCCAGAGCAATGAGACGTGTCACGCTGTTAATTACGAAACTGGATTGTGTGTGCTGTTCTCGTCGAACGCCGACCGGCTACCAGGTGAGCACAACAGGACACCTGGGCGGCCATCGCCAAGGCCACTGGGGTAGAGGAGTTACAATTAAATCAGTTGAATGCATTTACACGAGAGTCGAACGACGTTCTAGTCGTTTTGCGGTATATTGGCAACCGTTAGCCCATGGGGTGACGCAAGTGACAGTGAAACGCAAAACATTCGAGGAACATCGAATGTTATGTAAGCAAATGTCAGATCACCACGAAAACGATCAAAATAGCCATAGATTGTGTGTAAGGGGGAAACCAATTCAAAATCTGACAAAATAAGATGACAGTGGATGACTTCTCTGAGTAAAAATAGAAAAATTCACGATTAATGTCATTGCGCTTTGACAACAAGAAGACAACTAGCTCTTAAAGACTTAGGGACAACAGAAAAATCAACTCAAGTACGATGACACAGCTTAATTTCTCTTTTGTTCAATAATTTCAATAGGATCAGAAATTTTTTTGTCTTCTACAAAAATTCGTTGATGTTTTCATTGTCATTGCTGTGACATTGCCATGTCATGTAATCGAAACCAGTGGCAATGATCTTTACACTATTGTTATGTAATACATGTATGGTGGGAACATTTTTCGTGCAAACATTCTGGCCCCTCCACCACTGGGGTTTTGCATTTTAATTTCGATTTTCATTGTTTTATCGTATTCCCATATTTCTCAGGAGCTCTCACCAAGTCACAATTCCCGGTGTTCACAATTTATGCACAAAAGTCATGCCTCGGTGTACGGCCATGTGCACGTGCTTGGTGTGTTGATCGTGTGCAGAACTACAAGCTGAAAGGACAACCCAAGCGCTCGGTGCCAGTAACGTCGCGACGTGATTGCTTGGAACTATGTTTAGGAGAAACGGAGTTTACATGCAGGTGAGTTGTCGCAAATCGCGTAAAAGGGGGGAAAATGGCGGATCGCATAGTGTTGGAAAGCGTTCTGCGTTAGAGTGGTGTGGTGAGTAAGGTGATCGCTGTGGTGAAAATCCTTAGTGNTAAAATGGTGGCCCGCATAGTGTTGGAAAGTGTTCATCGTGTGAGTGGTGTGGTGAATAGGGTGATCGCTGTGGTGAAAATCCTTAGTGATTAATGTTATACAGTCGGGAGCAGGCAACAAAGTGTCATAACTCGTTGAGGGACTCTCTGAGGCCCCTGGCATTTGGAAGCTAATAAATTCAAAATTCAATATATATACATAACAAACGTGACATTGGCATACCGCCTCAAGCTTATGATATAATAAATTTGAAATACTCTGGGAGACACTATCCGTGCGCTCGCAGGGCGAACATATTTCATGCCATGCGATACACATAATGCATAAAATTAGCATTATTGGTGTGATGCTGAGCGGACGATAATCACGAAGCCGCAACGACACCAGCGATTATGATCATGTTGGCTGTGGCATGGCCACGCAGCCCAAATGCGAGCACTTCCTGCGATTAAGACATTATATGCATTAAATATAAAATATGGAAGACGTTCGACGTTAGTCGTAATGAAGATCTAAGTCACGCAATTTTCCANTTTTTTTTATACGAAGAAAAAATTAGAAGAGGTTCGACTGGGAGACTTTTCAGAAGAATTTCAACAATTTGAATGCCCTTTTACAGCGGCTTAAGGAATGTCCTCTATTTTGATTGCCTCAAAGACCAAATCTACGAATTCCCTCTAATTGATTGATTTCCTTGGTTTGTTTATGGAAATTCTTTCGAACTGACATTTCAGATTGCCTAAAAGCATTCACCGCAGATAACCAAACAATGTGCTACACAAATTAACATTCGAAATGGTACCGACCGCCGCTCGTGGAAAACTTCATCTAATTGAAATTTCCAGGAATTCCATGCCTTTTTTGTCGTTGGCATCGTTGAATTGACATTCAATGTTATCTCTCAAATTAATTACACTAAAAGACAATTTCCACTAAAGACCATCACAGACACAGGCACACACAATGAGGAAGTCAACAAACGCCCTTTTTCTTGGTATTATCGCACGCCGTGTGCAATGTGCAATTGCAATTCGTTTGTCAATGTTGTGCCGCTGCCGTCGCCACTCGAAGCGATCTTGTCGCGCGATCACCGCTCACACTATGGCCAGCCGAACCCTTGGCTACTTGCGCGATGAGCGCTTATCATCGCCAAGGAGCAACTAAGTAAATGGGAAAGCAAATGCGACAGTAGGCAGTAGGCGTCTGCAGAGGCGATCTGCAGCCCCGAACGAAATTAATTAGAAACACAAAACGAGCGCACCTCAGAGAGTGTCAGAGCGGACCCCGGCCCCAACCACGCCGCCGCGCCGGGCAACAAAAACATTCAATTTTCCTTTGAGAGATTTCGTTTTTAGACGGGAGGCCATGCTTTTGGAATTAAAATATCTTGGAGGCTCTCAGGCGAACGAACACAAAAAGTGTGATATTATGCAAGAATGCGGCAAATTGTTCGCCTCTTGCATCACGGGTGTTGATTGTTGTTTTCGTGTTTTCCTTTTGGTTGCTCTGCAGTGTGTTGCAGTAGCCGCCCGGTCGCCCATTATCATTCTCACCAGCATTGCTCTAGTTTGTCCGCAGCGCAAAAAGGTGATTGTTCTCTGCGCCAGCTACTGTTTACGTCATGATTACTTCTTGTTCTTGCGCCGAGGTGTTTTACTGCAATTACCACAGAGTGCGGTTTGTCTTCGGAGCGGCGCAAGATCTTGTGCAATTGCAGCCGTCGAAAATTTATGTAATTAGCGCGACTCCGTTGGCAGGCAAATGGCCAGCACAGAAGCTCGGAAAGTTGAAGGGTGCCCCCAAAGGGGGTGAACAACCTTCAGCCAGTTAGGGGTAAACGGGGTGGACTTTTCGCCTCGATCCTTCTGATCAGCCGGTGACCACGCAAATGTGCATTTAATTTGCTTTGTTTTCTCTCATTGCCATTTCGAACGGGCGTGGGCCCGAGAGCTTTCGTAGCTCCGCTAATTTCTAGGCGATCCAGTCACTTGTGGCTTTGATTGTGGTCTCGGGTGACCTTCTCGAGCCGCGAACGCCTGTTGCATGTAGCATGAACGCCCACTCACCGCCGAGCAACGGTTTTTGTTTGTTCGGAATGCAATGCCCGCCGAATTTCTTTTGTTGTGCCTGCCTGCCACACATCATCGCCTCAATTTATTGATCATTTGAGGGGGGAACGTTTTGCAAATCGCAGGGCTTGGTCTTGGTCTGGGTATGGGTCCCCTCGAACTGTTAATACAACAAATTATAGCTTGATTACCGCACAAATTACGCGGCAAAATTGCTTTCCGCTGTTTCTCTTCGGCCTTGCTCGATCGCCTAATAATCGGCTTGGCCCGTCCGCTGGTGCCGTTATTATTTGCTACCGCAATTCAATGCGCACCACGAATCGACGGCGTTTTGCACAAAATCAAATTTATCTTTGCAACGCAGCGCGTCAGGGAGAACTTGGCGTGGAAACGTTGAAAAGGCGCACAATCGCGCAACTGCATCCGATGACGTCGGCAGAAAATATCGCATCGGCCGCAACACCGTAAACAGTTATCAGTTCAAACACTAAACACCTCGCAATTGATGGGTTCGATCAACGGCCCCAGATAGAGGCCCCAGCTAACTAGAATGCCGGCAGGGGCGAGCCGTACGAGACAGTTTGGGCGTACATTGTGTACATGTGGAACATGTGGCCAGGGGGCAGGACTCGATGTTACCTCAAATTACGAACAAGTGCAAGATGTGAAAGCCCCACGACGTGGGAATGCCGTCGTACACATTTCCTCTTCGAATTTAGAACACACAAAGCACGGGTCTTCGCCTCCACCTCTCTGGCAAAACATTCAAAATTGACACTCTTTACACTCTCAATGTCGGACATTTTCTTTTCAACTTCCCCAAATGGCATTAGCAACTTGTTGTCGTGTATTATCTACGACTTGAACTGAGTCTAAGCGATTCCTATTGGCGGCACATTTTTCCACTGTGTGTGCTTGAGATTTATCCACCAACGCACTGAGTGCACCGAACAATGGCCAGCTTGCAGCCAAATCTGGTCATAGGCCCGCTGTCGTAATCAATAAGAATGAGAATAACTGTTTTTATATTGTCTATTACGCCATTATGGCGATTTCGCTGCGATGCAACGCCACCGCCATGCGCTCTTGCGCGAGTGCCATTAATTTTCTTTGTTGTTGCCATTTGTTAATGCTATTGCGATTTATTGTTATGGCCAATGGCCGGTGTGCACAAATGCTTCCGAAAATCACATTGCCAGCCGGGTGCAACGGTGCATTTTGGCCGGTCGAACGGTCATATACGAAATTTATGATTCGCTGCGAAGCGATTGACCTCGACTAATTGCCACTGACACAGTTTGCGAAAACCAAAGGCGTTCCCCCAACAAAGTGATTGATTAGTGAGTTGAAAGTTTTAAGCGAGCAAATGGGAAATTCGCAAGATGGCCACTCCTCTGATAACCGATGATTCCCCGTTACCTCATAAAATTGTAACAAATTTGAATCGGAAATCTTTGAGAAGTAAGATGGAAAGCGATTCCTGCGTTAGGCATATCCAGATCACTTCCTGTAACACCGTCTCGCCGCGACAATCAACAATGCCAGTGAATCCATTCGTTCGATTACTCTCGAAATTATCGCGCAACGACAATCGTGGAGCTTCCTCTTTTCGCGGGAAACTTCGACAATAAATTCAATTAAAACGTCATCAACGGCAATGGCAAGCATAAATCATTTCACTGACAAAGCCGGACAAGCCACATATGATAAAGAGACCACTACGTAAGCNAAATCATTTCACTGACAAAGCCGGACACGCCACATATGATAAAGAGACCACTACGTAAGCTCAAAATCGATCGGGTAAATGCACACACCTGCTTGCGAGCACTTCCAGTAGATAGATCATCGTGCAGAGAATGCAACCAAACGAAAGGAGACGCCATCGTCGTCATCATCAGCATTGACGTAACAAGCAATTATGGCATACGAAATGCAGGACTCTGCGTTCGAAAAGCACTCGGCAGGGGCCAAAGAAATGCTTTCGAATATCAACAACATATCAATGATTGAAACAACAGACATTGCATCATCATAATTTATAAATGCACACAGAGCACACGCTCCCGCAGTGCCCGCTCAAAGGCCAGTCTCTAAACGTATAAGCAAATACGGTGGTGAGCGGCTGAGGCCATATTACAAAATTGTTTATTATCTAATTAAAATAGTGACATGAAGACAACAACAACAACAAAGAAAATCACTGTGGTAGGATGGGGAAAAAAAAGGAATTATTCTAAACAACTCGACGGCATTGTACACATAAATAATGTAAAAGAAAGGTAAGGTATGCCTGGTAGCTGCCCCGAACGTTGTTGTTGCGGTTGTTCTTGTTCTCGTTGTCGTTGTTGTGTTCGAAGCAAATAAGCCAACGACAACGAATGCCACTATGTGGATGTGGCAAGTTGCAGTGGTCGCGAGCCGAGTGCAATTGCCGCAAAACAAATACTCCCGAGAGACAGTCAATTTGCAAATGATGAATTGTTGGTGTACGGGTGTAGTAGCAGTTGTTGTTGTTGTTTGGTTACAAGCTTTCTACATTTTGCATGGCACGTTTGGAATAACTCAACGAAAAATACAAAAACACATTCAAATAAGATGCCACCACAACAACAACAACAACTCGTCTCAACATGTACCGTTATATAAGCAAAAAGAAGTTTTTGAAAGAAAAAATTAGCCATTTCGGTTAGTTGAAATTTCCATTCAAAGCGATGATCCTCTTCTTTTGCCCAACGAAGTGTCGTTTTATTTGCACTAAAAATAGAAATTTGCACTGAATATGACATTGGCCTTCAGCTTCATTAGCGACTTCGAACGAGCCACCGGGCCACCTGACGCATGTTAAATTGCCCGCAAATGGGCGGAGTGCTACACATAACAAGGTGCGGAAAAAGTCGCTAAGGCGTGCAGGGAAATTGCCACAGACAACAACAACAACTAAACGCGACATGCTTAAGGGACGCGTTAAACGTCTATGAATGAATGAGAAGGCAGTCAGCGTGAAATCTACCAAGATCNATGAGCATGCGGACATACAGAAGGCAGTCAGCGTGAAATCTACCAAGATCTAGAATCAAGTAGATGCTTTAAATCATATTAAAATTACTCAACAATGTTTAGGCTCTCATTTGGGTACAATTTCCATCATGTTCTTTGAATGCCCAACTTGTAAGATGACATCAAACACGCTCATTAAAAATGCACTGAAATTCTTGTTTGAATGTAATTTTGCCACAATATCGCTTGAACACTCCCTTTTCTTTGAAATTTGCAAAAAAAAATAAAACACGAACGCATCGTTGAGGCTGATCGGTGAGCTTGATCGGGGGCCCTTCAATGTTTATGCGATGTGTAACATTACACATTAGACGTCACTCGTTACGTTGGCAATTACAGGGATCTGAGGTACAACACTAAATGCCACAACAACCGCCGCAAGACTAAATGGCCGGCTGTCGTCGCAACAACAACAACTGGAAAAATTAATTTATTTGAAAAACATCGAGAGAGAGGCTCGCTATAAAAGAGGCTCGTTGGGGCGATGTTTAATTAAAAGACAAGCAGGGGGGAGTCCAACCGAAGCGAGCCAAATCAAAGAGAGTATCAAATTGTATGGCTGACCACAGACAACACCAAGGGGTGGGGCGGTGGTTGCATACATTTGCAGCTACTAAGCGCACAGTGGCAGCCGGTGAGCAGCCAACGATGGGGACGGCAAATAAAATTTATTACCGGTAACAATTTCAACCTCATTTCATGCTATTGCTATATTTAAACGAAAACATCAACAGCAACCACAACAAATCGCTGCTCTAGGGGTTCTGCACCAACAGCGTGGTATTTATGATGT
>JXPZ01017478.1:0-11531 GCA_001014575.1 Themira minor
TGGAACAACACCGGAGTTTTTTTCACAGTTCATTATTGTCCACTTCTCATGGAAAGAAAATTGTAAAGGAAAAACTGGTTAACAGCCTGCAAAATCCTTAAAGTGAGAGAGAGAGAGAGGGTGTGTAAGCATTGACCAGGCCGATGAATTTATATCGTTATACGGTTCTTTAGATACATCCGAGTATAATCCGTTGAAGACCATTCCGACACGATTTTCTCATATTTATAACATACTTGACACACTATATTGCCGAATGATAAAAGAATTACGTTGTAAATCATACAACAAACAGTGATGGCTCCTACCAACCATTCGCATCACCCTACTTCACCCTTACCAATCACGGGCCGATCACGAATATTCCACAAGTTGAAAGATTATATTTAAATTTTTAATGCTGTTTTTGCGGTGGTGTTATGACCTGTTTTCGAGAATAAAATTGTGACAATCCTGTCAAAACTAATAAATTACATTAGTTCGTCGGGGTTGCCTAGCCGAAGCATATGCTCGAAATCAACAGAATATGGGATATGGAACACCCTCTAATCCATGTAGTGCGTTCCAAGACATCCACTAACTAGAATTTTGAACAGATTTAAAGCATCGTTCCGGATCGCAAGGAAAATCGAAAATGACACATTAGGCCGATGAAATCCGTAAATACCCTTTGTTTTGGATCGAATTTCATATACAGTGGTATGGTACGAGTTTTTCAAGATACGAGCCGACGAGCATGTGATTTTTTGCTTTGAGTTACGAGCTAAATTCGAGATACGAGTACGGTTCGGTAGTAACACACAGTGGCGCCATCACGATCAGTTAGTTGCGAGTAATTCGAGATACGAGTCATTCGAGATACGAGCAAGGTTGCCGAACGAATTAAACTCGTATGTCGATGCACCACTGTATTGTCTCCTTTTTAACACCCACAGCCCCCATAACTTCAATATGGGCGCTGTGGGTGATTTGTATGTGCACCTTTCCTTATTTGTTTCAACATTTTTCGTTTTCTTGTGGTATTACTTTATTTGGTAATAGAAAAGAGCCACCATGCCGAAGATGAAAAGGTTTGGCTCTTTTTCTTTGAGGCCAGCCATAAACCAAAAACAACTTTCAATTCCTTTCTATTCTCTTACAACAATAAAGCCAAAAAAACGAACTCACATACGAATTATTTTGTATTATTTAATTTTTACGATTCCCACTATGTACTATTATGTATTCAAAATTAGGTGAAGCTCTGAGAGACTACAAACAAAGTGTTGAAGATATATTTTGCTGTCTTGCCGAAAAAAAACCAGACCGACAAACAACATTTCAACTGGCTTGTCTAACGGTAAATAAATTTTACGCGTCAGCGGCACTTCCTTTATGGCGAAGGAGTATTATTGTTGCGGAATTATTGTCCTAAAGCATCTACTATATGATGCCGAACAATTCAACACAGAGGTCACCGCGCGAATTTGTTCGTACATCACCAAAGAAACATCGAAAGCCTCCCCCCGAACGTCAATGAATACGAAATAGAATTGTTAACGTACTTCTGTACTTATGTTGCGTGTGTCTTATCAGTGACTTGTCAAGTTGAACTTCCTTCCCACTCATTCTTCATTGCGTTTTCAGTTTTCAGCAGTTTTTCGTCACAGCGAATTTAATGTTGTTGTTATTGCACGAAGGCACTGTGGCGAATCCAAAATGTAANACGAAGGCACTGTAGCGAATCCAAAATGTAAGCTTGTTTGTTATGCATGGATATCAGAGTTCCCCGGTCGCATAGAAAAACTGTATTCATCCCTTAAACATGTGGCTCGGAGACACTTTCTTGTAAAATTTAAAAATAAAGTGTTCTTGTTTGGACCCATGAATTGCATCGGACATTTCTGACCTGAACCCTCTCCACAAAGGAAATCGATATGCACAATCGAAACGCGTTAAATAAATAAAATATTAAGACAATACGAAACCTGACATCGATTTAAACTTTTTTTAAATATACAGTTTTTTAGATCTGTCTTGTATATGTATATACATTAACAATCGATCGGATATTTATCTTTACAATTGGGTATATTATAAAAACATATTAGGAGTGCATTTGCAGACAACCGTCACAAGGTCACAAGTGTTGTGACCCATTTTGCAATACAAATTTAAGTTTTGTGTCTTCAGGTCAGTTCATATCGGTACAGCTAAATTCAGTTCCTTAGTTGTTTATTTTGTTGTATTATTGTTGTTGTATTATTGTCTTGTCTTCATTGTTTATAGTATTTTGTCACTCAACTTTTACTTCAGAGTATATTTTCTTCTAGGAAGTAGGTATAGCTTTTGTTCTTCCAATTTTTTTATTTCCACTTTATAATTATTCGTTTGTGGACATGTATTTTATATAGATTTTTCGTTTTTGGTTAATGGTTGTTGTTGCCATGTGTCTTGGTGCCGTGGGGGAATCTCACAAATTTCTTCTAAATATAAATATTTATGATTGTGCTCACATTTTATAATTTATGACATAATTAAGAGAAACATAAGAGAAATCCAAACCATCAACAAGAGTGGCTACATCTACGGCCAAAGGGAGAGGTGAGGCGATCACTATGTGACACGGACTTTTCGACGCGAGCAGAAACTCGCACGGGGCACCGCATAATAATTCCAATACAAGCAAAAGATCCAATGTCCGGGCAGTTGTAGGGTGGGGTGCACTGTTTCGATTTCCACACTATGCCACACCCGCACGAGCTTTTGTTATATTCATATTTTCTCTGTTTCATGTGAGTTTCTGTCCCACATACACACACACCTCCACCACCCCTCAACACGAAATGGATTTACGCAAAGACTTTGGAATCCATTCTAAGCCTCGTCGATAATCGCCAATCTTGATTAGTATAAATTATAAAAATGGTATTGTTTATTTTTATTAGAATTTCAATTAGAGAGGTAGGTGCAAATGCATTCAAGAATGTGACTTAAGTGAGGCGACCGCCGGCCCAAAACCATCAGTTGACACCAGTGTCGAGATTAATGGTCTCAGTAGTTTTTTACCTTAGCTCTCGTTTTGCTTCACAGTATTTTATTGTATTTGTTATCTTTTTATCTGACTGGCATGTTCCGGGGATGGTGTTTATGGCGGAGGTGTAACACAGATGTGTTATCGTCATAAGAGTTCGTTCGCGCGAAACCACCCATCACAGAATTTACGAATTTATATACAAAAGCCGTGCCCCCACAAGTCTGCCCACCGTGTTGGCTCGGTTGTCACAACTTTCAATTTGCCATTATAATGATTTTTCTTTGATACGCATGCTTTTTTTGTGTTTTACCTCCGCCGTGCAGCTCCTTTGCGAAAATCTTATTTTTCAATTCTTTTATACCTTTTGATTAGATTTATCCCGCTGATAAATGAAACAATGTCATTTCGGTAATTCCTTCAATCACAGTACATCCCTCATCCACACAGAAAATTCAACCCGAATGTCCGTCCTTTTTGAACCGAACGACTGACTGTTATTAAATTCAAATTATTTGCCATTTTTTAATTTTCGTTTTGTTTCAATTCAGTTTTCAATATATTTTTATTTCCGGCACTTTCATCTTTAAGTGCGTTTTTCACTTTCACTTTTTGTTTTTGCGATTTATTAAAATTAATGCTGAAGCATTGATGTTTTTATTCCATACAGTGGGCTCTTGAATTTTTAGTACAACATAAACGGATAATTTGGGAAGTACTAAATATTTTTGTGACTTTGACTATTTTAAAAAGAATGGCATTGTGAAACAAATACACCAATGGCTCTGGTGGTTTATCTTTGCATCTGCAATCACCATGAAACAATACCTGTTTAATAACATACTGTTTAACTACATACTGCAATCATCATCATTTCGAATTAGATGTAGTGCCTGGAATATTACAGACATACGTATGTTACCATTGAGGGTATAGAGCGTGACCTTTCAGTCTCTTCAAATAACCATTTTGAGCATTACAGGTTTGCCCTAATGAGAGCTCCAACAAGGATTGAATTCAAATTAGATGACTATTGTTGTTGGCTTGTGTCAATTGAAAGTATGAGAGACACAAAATAAAAAGAATCAAAACAAAACCAAATCAAATCATCTATAAGTGTAATACAAAGGCACGGACGTATTGGGTGGTTGCTTTGGGAGCACGTAGAGCTTTGTGCATTATGGTCTGATGTCTTTATTGTTATTATTGTTGTCTCATTGTTTAACAAACAATATAATCGTAAATTGAAAAGAAGCCGTGGAAGTTGGAAAACGGAAAATGGAACAGAGAAATTATGGTGATGATGGCCCATAACGGAAAATAAGGATGTTGGTCTGTGTTTCCCTTTCAAGCGTTTGTATGCATAAAAGAGAATGAGGGAATAGGAATGTATCTATCATATGTATAAATTCACATTCTTTAGCATTGCCTTATAATGCTTTGTAGTCGTTGTCCTGGAGCACTTTCCGTTCACAGCTATTCAATGTCAACAAAACCCTTCGGCCATGTCCTCATCAATCTTCATCCATTACAAAGCACAAGAATTAACGTCCAACAATTTTCTGGATTCAAGTCGAGTTGCGTTCATCCAAACACATTCACTCACCCCCATTGTTTTTGTATTGACATTAGATTTTTATCGTTGTTTTTGAACAATTATAATACCTATAATGTCCATGCCAACCAAGCGAAATAGCTTTCATCGGGGGTCTTTTCCCTGTCGTCAATGCATTGAGTTTTCGAAGGCCGATGAGAGGCTCAGACAGGGGATTCCCATCATAGTGGGAAGTGTTGAATTGTTTTCAAATAATTACGGGTAACAAAAGGATTTTGTAAGGTGCCCGTATTGTATGCATTCGCATATACAATTTGCACGCCATCTTCCCAAACTCCTAACGCACTGCGAAGCTAGACAAAGTAACAAATTAAACAAAGTTCAAAGCAGTGCGTTGAATAGAGTAATCGTTGAGCTCTCCATTGTTTGGGTATTTCCCTGATGACAAGGGTGAACAGAGCTGTAGGTTTCTCTGCTTCGTGTTTCGCCAACCACAGGCACTACCATTGTCAAACGAAGAAAGCATCCATCTATCCAATCAAGCGTAGTGAAGCATGATGAATAGCCCCCTAATGAGATCGAAGGCGCGAACAAATGAGGAACAGCCCACTTAAAGGTTGCCCACTTCGATTATATGTTCGTACACAAGTATATGTTCCATATAGTAATATGCTGAAGTGTTTTTATATTTTACGATGTGTCCTGTCGCTAATATCGTTCATATATTGAAATTTAAAGGCCGATATCGATATCATTTCTAATCTTCCTGGCATCTATTAACGAGGTTTTCTATTATTAATATTTTTTTTTAAAGGGATTTTTTCTACCTTTTTCCTCAATTAAGATACTTTTTGTAACTTGTGTTTATTTACTATTTTCAAAATCTGTACTGTATTGTATGTAAAACTCTTAAAGTGAAAACGCAAAAATCTAAAAGATCTTATAAAATGCATGTTTTATAAGTACTAAACGAAACCCAAACAGGGGCTAATCAAGTTGCAAAAATTTTAAAAAGCGGACGGTAAAGTAGCACATTCTCATATAGATATTCCCTTTGCAATACTAAAGACTTGTTGATATTATTAAGAATAAGTAGGTAGGGCAAAAGTGGTGAGCCTTTTCTTATCCGTTTATTTGCAATTCAATTTTCACTTCAATTTACTTCAATCACAATCCACCCCTCGCAATAGCAACATATACTCGAACATACGACGGACAGAAGTACTCGACTCGAACCGTCAGTTTATGTTAAGAAAACAAATTGGAATTCCCTGCTAGCTGTTGTTTCAAAAGTAATTTCCAATTTCCGAAAATTTGTATCCGAATTTCCTGTTTTGTTCTCAACAGTAAAAGTGTTCGGATAGGAATAGCGATGTTTGGGGGTGTTTGGGTGGCCTGGTAGAGAATGGTAATGTCTATGAAAATCTAATAATTTCGTTCACCGAGCCGGTAATCGGAACGCATTTCCACAAACGACGCACAGCATAGCGAGACAAATAAATATGAACTCAGCGGGCGACAATCTCAAAAACATAATTGTATTCCCGTTAATAAATCCCCTATTCATTTGCCCAAATCACTTCAGTTAGGCATCGGTGAAGTGAGTGTACTTATTCATTGGGGTTTTAAAGACACATATTGTCCTCACTTACCGAAACCTGACCTAAGAGAACTCATTTCAAATACTGTTTGCCTTCAATTATTTATTAAAGTAGTCTAAAGGTTGATACGTTTTTGTGAGGGGTGGTAATACGTTCATTGCAACTGGCAATTGCCTTTCATTTACAAATAATCGTACAATACTTTTCCTCGCGACGTATATGTGTGAATTTGAGAAACGACAGAGGCTTTCAATGAAACAACGGCAAAATTGTTATAATTGAGTTCATCCCATTTGATTTCATGCTTTACTGGGTGTGAATACGAGAACGAGAGTTTTTCTCATTTTGCAGTTCATAGGTCCTTTTGTGATTACAATCACATTACTCTACAAGATGCAAAGTATGAATGGAGAGCCAGTCACGGTGCAAATTATTCGTAATTTAATAAATTAATTACATAAAACTCCCTGTCTCTCGTTTCTGTAGAAGCGTCGGTTGTTCTCAACTTCTCATTGTTGCGCCGCCAATGCTGCAAAGCTTTTATGTCGAATAACTCGTTGCACCAGCTAGGCCTGGGCACTTTTTAATTGCAACTCCAACAAAAGAGAAGATGTTGAAGGTTCTGCTGAACCGACTTTTGTGAATACATATGTATATGTAATAAAATGTACATTGCATTAGAGTAATAATGAAGTGCCATGCTAAATTTTTGATATTTGATGCCTCTACTTCGACCAAGCTGCTTTAGTGCACACAATACTCCAAGTTTCTAATATCAAATATAAGGTGTTAGCTAATAAGATTCTATGAAATTCGTTTATTTTCATAAGTTTTGCTGGATTTATGGGCTCCTAGTCCAATAGATTTATCTCGCGACTATTTAATGCTCCCGTTACCCCTTTGTCTGTGCATTGATGTAAGGAAATTTAATTGCAAAGTGTGCACTCGTTGTGGATGATGACTATTGAATCCACATCACCACTACGACTCAGGAAGTATTATGTGCACATTATTACAACGGAGCCATGGCGCCATATATGTACAACCCACCAAGATACACACATGAATCATTAACACGTATGTAGAAAATGTCAACAAAACATTTCACACATTTCATGACGTTGCGCCTCTGAAAGGTAAGCAAATGAAGATAATACTACAGGTTGACAACCAACGTGGAGGTGGGTGTCCACCATCGCCCCTGGTTTTTGTAGTGGCCTACGCGTTGGACCCTTAGATGTTGGGGAACGAGTTTTAGGTGTAATGCAACAGTTAAGTGCGTATCCGTCGGTGTGACATGATAGTGGTTAAGTATGGTGGCGTGCTTTTTGGCAAGAATTAACCTGTTGACCACAGATTTGTTTGAACAGCACGCTTACGCAACGAAATGGGTTGAGTTCAAGTGGTTGGTCAAGGTGATGTTGCTACAATAACCCACACGTTTTAGATGACACTTAGTGAAGTTGCATGCCACTTTGTCAAAGATTTAATCGGAAACAACCCTGCCGCTCAAACATATTTTCCTATAAGCTATAAATATGTCATTAGGCACCAATTTCCGCTACTTTTCAAACAAAAACGTTCCGTCCATACGTATACTTGATTTGAGCTTTTGTCGGATTGGGGAACTGCGTTAAATGATAACACTTTTCATTGAGAGAAAAACGAAAATATTTTGAAATTCAATATGAATTCGTGTTTGCATCTAGTTGTAACATTTTAAGTGATAATAAGGATTACGATGCCGCAGAGGTCTCTTACTTCAACTTTCGTTGCAAAATCGCAGTCGTTATGTCAGAATAATCGTCATGACTTATTCGATTACGCAACAGTGCACTGACAAAAAGCGCGAGTGACATCATTAACACGACGAGCTCGTGGTGAAATGTGGAGCACGCACATGCACAGGCAGTGCTTCAAATTGCTAACACAAGTAAGGATAACGATTAAAATCATATTCGTAAGTGCATTTGAAATTCGTAAGTGCATCTTTCAGTTGAAACCACTACATATGGTACCACCTTAAAGTGTGGAATAAAACTGTACACACAACAGTGTACCGTTCATTGACAAAACTGATAACATTGGCTGTTTCTGAATAACACCGACGTTACGTACTTTGGATACGGGACACTATCTAACAACCGAATATATTTTTAGATAAAATTTCACCAATTTAAAATTGTTGTATCCGTTCATATATTCACATACATTCACAATGCCGAAAATCAAAGGAGCATTTTTGGTTAATATGTATGTTTTATTATATATACAAATTTAAATACAAACCACATATAGATTAAAATAGGTGAACTTATTGAGCCAACGACATTTAGTTGTATGCTTCAATTTTCTTTGATTTGCGTGAATCCAGACAAATAGACNATTTTCTTTGATTTGCGTGAATCCAGACAAATAGACATCAGGGGTATGGAGAACTACTATTCTCCATAGTCCTTCGACTGTCAGTAATAATGTATGCAATGATAAAAGTATGAGCTCACAGCAAAATCCTTTAACAGATCAAACAATGAGACCGGAATATTGTTTTGTTCGAATTATATAATTTCGCCTCTAGGGACAATGTGCAGATTATTAAACGAAATGTACATATATAACAGTTTGTCATCAGATTGGATCACGATATTAATTTCGTCTTTTGTCTTTATTAAGTCAAATGAGTAGCGCAGCACATCATTAAAAAAACAACTATGTATATATAGCTTATGTACTACTTTTATAGACAATTGGTAGCTGACAGAGCAGAAATCGTTAATGCTCTTCAACTGAATGTATTCAATGAATGCTCCTTTGTTCAATCGCATTCGGATAACCCCCTCCTCAACTGTAGCTCGTCTGGCATTGTCTATCTCTCGCTGGTACCACAGTTGAAAGGAACTTTGCGCTTGCTATGGAAACGGGAAAATCAACACAAAAACAAAAACAACATCAACAACAAACGAACGATGCTGAAACGAACGAAACAAACCAGCGAATCAGCACATGGCAATAACAACCACTATAGCCATAACAACAATATTAATGGACCGACTCTCGAATTGGGAGGAGTTTCATACAATACTGCATGAGCTCAGACAAAATGAACAATAGAAATGCTTAGAAAAGAATTCGAATTAGCCCAATAGGTGAAAACATTTATGTATGCCTTTGTGTATATGTGTGCATGTTTCTTTGTGCGCAATGAAATCAGAGTATTTACAGGTTTGGGGTGACAAGGGTACGTAATATTTGTATATAACATAGTAATATTGTATTCTGCTGGTATGACTCTCTTCATTGTTGTATACTAATGGGGGCGTGTATCGCATCAACATTGTCGTGTTATACTCAATAACTATATGTTTAAGTACGTATATATGTATACACCACATGTGCTTGTACAAGAATAACTTTTCTCTGTTGGGATGCTGAGTGATGTTATGGTCACTGTAAACGCAATGTTAGATAACATAACCACCCATGTTAAGTTTTTAAATAAAATGTGCGCTAATGCGCGTGTGTTGTTTTCTCATTGATGTTTATTTTTTATTGTTTTTCCGTTTTACGAAGCGTTTAGACGTGAACTTACACTCGTTGTGTGTAGATGCTTGTCCTTAGTAGTGTTGTCACGGTGTGTTTCGATATCAAATGTGGATATAATTGGAAAAGGAATATACGACGTTAATATAACGTCCGATTGTGGATGTTATGCCAGTGCTTAAAAGTGCTTTCAATTTGTTTTTGTAGGTAACGTTACATAGTCATATTTAACATATACAAATAATGCATTAAAGTTTACAAACGGTCTTCCAAACATATAATAAATGATATGATGACCCGACTACTTTTGATGCTTGAGGTGAGTTGGAATCTGAAAGTTCCTACAAATTTGCGATGTGCTCCAATTTCTATAAGACCATCTCAATTTAAAATCAAATAAGATTAAAAGCAAGATTACTTGATTTTACGAACTTGGGGAAAGCTCCTAGGCTATTGCATTATCTCAAACTGTCTTAACTCTATGGACCGGAAGAGTTTCATTATTAGTTATACATATGTATATAATATATACAAATATATTTTCCTTGCAGACACAATTGGAGAATATCACGGATTTCGATAACAATATTTTGCAACACCACGAACAATTGCAACATTTGCAGGAAAATAATTGCCAACAAGAGTTTCAAAACCATTATGCTACGCAACTGATGTCGGCAACCGCCTTGTCTCCGCAACATCAACAGCATCAGCAACACCAAGAGCAATTTCAATCGGAGCATCAACAGCAGCACTCTCGGTACCTGCCGCAACATTCAAATTCACCGATCCCGTTCTTGCCGACATTTCTGCAGTCGTCAACGCCATCGCAACAGTTGTCGGCTGCAGCTGCGGCAGGACTGCCCGTTCTGCACCCTCATGCAGCAGCAGCAGCCGCAGCGTTGCATGCCCATCAGCAGCAACACCAACCCAAGTTACCAAGCATGCAACCGATGTGGTCTCCGGCTGTAGCGGCCGTTCACTTACAAGCTGCTTTGGCTGCTGCCGCCGCGGTTGCTGGTGACATGGGTTCAATGGATTCCATTAGCAAGAGTCATAGAAATATCAGTAAGCGGGCCAACTGCTGTAACGTTGAAGAGGCAATGCGCCAATCTGGCAGTGAAGCTTCCGGAAACGAGTACTCTCGTGCACAGAGTGACCATGGCAGTGGTGCTGGTCCTGGGGGTGGGGCCCTTGCCAATGAATTATTATTCCTGCAGGGCGTTGGCTCTGATAATGGCAACACCACCACCCTCAATTCAACCCATTCACAGACGCCACTGGCGTTGTCAACACCACTGTCACAACGCCAACACAATGCGACACGTCCTCAAGTGCCAGCAGTTCAACTTGGCGCAGTCTTTGATGCTGGCAACAACACACCGCCAGATTCACCGCAATTGGTTTTCGGCGAACCGTCAAAAAAGAGCTCAATGCAACAATGTAAGCCACTTAAATTGCCAGCCCCGCCACCTCAAGACACCGCCCGCCTTAAGGACGAAGATGATGAAATCGAAGTGGACCCAGATGCACCACTAAACTTGTCGAAACCCAAGTCCATGGCTAACACTTCTCACCAACCCCCCGCTTCTTTATTCCCAGCTCAGCCAAAAAATGGCAACAACCAACCCCTTAACTTAGAACGAGACTGTGATCTGCAAGATCAAGAACGCGGCTGTTCATCGCCAGTCGCAATGAGTCCACCCATCCACTGGCATTCGGCGGGCTTCCAAAGTAATGGCAATAACAATGCGAAGTCAGAAATTTGTGACACTTCGAATCCGGCTAAGCTCCATGTTAACAACTCCATGAGAGTGGCGGG